>PYAF01002533.1:2216839-2234408 GCA_007407185.1 Glycine tomentella
GCATCGTGCTATTTACCAGCTTTGAAATGATACATAAAATTGACTTTTAAATCAATTAAAACTAATAAACCAGAGGAATATACTCAGTCAGGCATTTACCTTGAATTGAATTTGCTTTAACAAGCTGAGCACAATCTTCCAGTAAAGCCTCACTCATGTCATCGAGAGTCTGGCCTTTGTGCAGCCTGACATAGACATGGGCTGAAGACATTTTATCAACATGGAACCTACAATACCCAGATTTTATCATTAAAGAACCTCATAGAAAGCAAAAATAACAATAATACAACTATCTAGGCAAGCACAAATCAAACCGAAATATAATGCAGTCACAATTCCAGGCAACGCACTTTCGAAAAAAATGTGTGAAGGGACTTCTATCTTCCATAATAGAACAAATAGCCAACAAATAATATCATATCCCAATAGCTGATTTGATTGCTTCTTATACGAAAACAACCGAAATTTTGCCACGTGCAAAAATAAAGATAGTGTTCCAATAAGAACAGAATTATTTGAATCACAATTGTGAAGACACCAGACTATTAACTATTACATGATAAGGTTAACCACCAAATTAACAAATGTTCACCTTCAACTTTCTAGGTGATGCAAAACATCGAAGCGAAACAGCATAAAAATCTTCGCTACACAAACAACTGATAATAAAATCAAATCAAATCGAGTTCCAGACATAGGTAATGTGAATAATCTGTGTCGGGAGCAGAGAATTTACGGAAATTAAATTGAAAAAATTGGAGGAATTAGAAGATTAGGGTTACCAGATGTCTTCGGGAAAACCGTATTTGATGAGTTCCTCGTTCTCGTACTTGTCGAGGCCCATGAAGATGGTGAAATCGCCGGCTTCAGGGCGCGCTTTGAAGTAGAACACCATCGTGTCGCGTTGCTTAATTTTCACGCACACGGGGAAGAAAAGAAGGGGGGTGCGGTTAGGGTTCTAACTTCTAAGACCTGTCCTTTCCCTGACACAAATCAAAATTGGGGGTTGGGGATTGTTTTCGTTATCCGAATCGCTGCGTAAATCATAATCACGGAACCTTCCCTTTCACCTTTATGGTGGGTACAAGTACAAATAATACAATAATACCTGCTTTGGAATTTTCAGCTTCTAACAAAATGCAAACAACCTTTTTTTCTACCATGATCCATTAGCAAATATGCCTAACTTCCGACCGGGTGATCAATTTTATTAAGTTCTCGTCTTTTAATCACTCTCATCTACATGCTTGAATTCAAGACTTTGTTAAAAAGAATCAAATTTAATGTTACTCAACTAACAATTTATTAGTAAAATGCAAACAAATTTAACACAAAAAAGCACCGACAATATATAAGAAAAAAAAAAGACACAGAAAAAATGCTTGTAAATTTTAGGTTTATTTTTATTTTAAAAAATTCATAATTTTAATCAAATAATAACAGTTAGATAAGTATAACAATCATTGGTCTATATTTTCTAATTCCCCAATTTTATTGAATGTTTGTTCTGAATGTTATGGTTTTCTTTCTTTTAGGGTCATTATCATTATATTGTGCATAAAATTAATTCAATCCAATGTTGAGATTAGACTTTAAATTTTGAGTTCAAATTAAATTTAAATATTTATAGTCGGATTCAATTATGGTACAATGTGATCTTAGCCTGTAGAAAAAAGAACCCATCAAAAGCTCTAAAAAAACAAACATTTTTTGCTGAATCCTAAAAATAACCAAACTTTTACGAGGTTTGTGCTTCATTTTATAAATCCAAATCAATTTTGAACTTTTATACTCAGGAAGCCATGGCTTGTATCGGACCACATTTGGTCATGCAGGTCATTTTCCACCTCTAATTTGAACCAGTGTGTTATGGAAACAAACCTCATTTAGAATCAATTTTATGATATTGGAAGTTACGAGTGTTCATCAATCAACCGATCCAAACCGATGTAAATCGCGATAATCGAACCGAAAAATCGATAATCGAAGTAATCAAAAATCGAAAATAGAAAAAAAAATAAAAAATTTTCACCGGATTGGATCGGTTTTCGGATTGGCTGGTAAAAACTGATCCAATCCAAACCGATCAAATTACCTATTTAGGCTTTTTAGTTTTACATTTAAGTTATGAGTTCAATTTTAAAATTAGAAAATTGTGTTTGTTTTTGTCCAATGAACATGTTTGTAAAAAGGTTTCATTGCTCTTTATTTTGTCCAATGAACGTGTTTGTCCAATGAAAATTAGAAAATGGTGTTTGTTTTTGTCCAATGAATATGTTTGTTTATGCTAGATACTCCTTATTTTGATAAAAATAAGTCTCTAAGTTTTATTTTTAGACATTTTACAAAACCGAAAATCGATCCAATCCAAATCGAAAAAAATTGGATTGGATTATATCGGATTTGAAAAAAAAATCAAATCAAATGATGATCAAATGATCAAACCAAAGGGATTGGATCGAATGATTTTTTACTTCAAAACCGATTCAATTCAGACCGCGAAAACCCTATTCAAAGTGGTATAACCGCAAAAGATAACACGAAAAAAATAGTATGCAAATACAAATCTGCATTCTTATTTATGCATAATCACTAGAGATGGGTATACGAGTTTGAATATATAATTGTGCCTTTTAATATGTTGTCCAACTCAAATAAAAAATATTTTAAAAATATTATTTATTATGTAAAAGAAGTTTTCTTTTAGATTTTACAGATTTATTAATTTATGCATATTTTCTTATATTTTTTTCGTCAATCTTATTCATATGTTTATTTTTTAAAATATTTTATATGTTTATTTTTTTAAAATTACTGGGCCTGTAGAGTTGTCCATTAGACAAAAATTAGATAAAAATATGATCCATTTAATGAGAGGCTTAGCCCAACCAAATTTATTTAAATACAAATGAATTGAATTAATGAATAATTAATATTTACGGATAAAACAAAATAGTAGAAGAAACCGGATTAACCCGAATTTTCACCCATACTAAATTAATAATGACCAGTAAACTTCAAGCCATACACGAATGCATTTATGCATGCTCCGTATGAAAGTTTTTTACGTGATCATTGCGCGAATGGTACAGAAGTTGAGCCCACACCTTGATTCCTCTTTATAAAAGGATTGGATTAGATTCCCCTACGTTTCCTCTTATAATTGATATTTTAATATCGAAATTATTGTCAAGTTGTCATTAAACAACACAAAAAATGAAAAATTAAGATCACTCGTACTTATCATTTAAAAAATCTAGATGATACAAAAGCTGAAGCTGAACACAATGAATATTCGGAATAATTCAGTATATGAATTCCCACCACGGAATCACTCCATGACTTGCCAAACAATAAAATAAATGACAACTAACTAACACTATCGAAGCCATGGCACGAAATTGAAGTCAATTTTGGCGACCTCGGTTCTTGGCTTTGGTAGGGACCTTGAATAATAATGTAAATACGACAAAATAATCTTCCAATATGTGCTATGACCCGTATTTGCAAAGATCCTCAAATCCCATGTATTCATGATTATCGATCTTGTGTACCATATTTACAATGCCAACTCCACCTAACACGTGAGTGAAAAAACGTTTAAGAATGCATAAGCACGTTAAATATTATGTCACCCATGTAATAAGTTTTGAGAAAAAACAAAAGAAAGTTACGATGCATGCTCACCTAATGAGACTGCACTGACAAATATTGTAGAGGCTAGAATAAAGATGATAAGAGATGCTCTCCCAAATAAGATGATTAGTTTTCTCACAATATGCTGTCCAACGAAGGCAGCAATAGTAGCCACAAGGACGAAGTACAGAGCTGTTGTAACATAGCATTTAACAAACACATAATTTAGAGGCAAACAAGTTACCTAATTGAATAATTGCATCAAATATACACAGTTAATTAATTAGAAGTTCTCGGGCACTAACCATAAGGAACTGGAAAACGTTTCAACAGGTAGTATTCTATAACAGACATAGATGAGGAGAAGGTCATGGCAAAGGTGGCTGTGGCGCTAGAAACCTGCACACAAGACATTGAATCCTGTGAATAATTTCAAACAGAAAACTAATAGGGGACTATTATTACGCGAGAGTGAGACAGGTAAATTATAGTCATGGGATCAAATCGTAAAGGATTAATATTAAATCACAAAAATCATGAAATGTTTTTAAGAAATCATGTGATTATTAAATAAGTGTAGATTTATTCTAATAGATGTAAGGTGCGTTGAATGATTAAGAAAAAAGAAAAGATAAGGAAAATTGTCGGTTCGATCGTTAACAAAAATTAATATTTGTCCGATAAAAAAAAGTGTAGATTTATTTCTTTCACCTTTATCATATAAATACTCTTTTCATTTGATATATACGTAAATACTCCTTACAAAATGCAGTTTGAAACTCACCTGAGGTGGAACTCCCAGTTCCAAAAAAAGTGGACCCATAACGAATCCTCCTCCTAGTCCCAACATGCCACCAACTACACCAGCCAGTACACCAAAGACACAATAGATAATTAGCTGGAGAACAGTGAAATCTTTCCCTTGTTCTCCCGTGGAAGCAATTACTCTACGTCCACTGAACAAGGCAGCTGCCTCATATGCTGTTACTCCAACTGAGACTGGAACCTGCATAACATGGAAAACAAACATGCTTCATACGTTTTCCATATATTACATTCGGATCTATTTTTAAAAGAAGCACCAATAATATCATAACATGTGCAATCAAGAAAAGCAAAGAGACTTATTGTATATATAAGGGTAGTGTAATGCTCTGGTGCCAACTCTTGAACAGAATTACCTGTAACAAGTTCAGTACCCAATACAATGTTGAACAAGTAGTCGTATAGTTTTCCTGTCAATAGGAAATTATTGGTCTTGAGTTAGATAAATTGCATGGTATAAACTATTCTTTGGTACTAGTAGATATGAAAGAGCAAACAAACCTTGGCAATCTGTAGTGCAAGGAATGAAACCCAAACAAATACAAGAAGGCCAAACTCCTTCCAATATACATTTTCAATAATAGTCACCTGCAAAATACACATTAGTTAGATATGAAAATCACCCCACATCCATAAGAACTCACCAGAGCAGAGAATAATGACCTCTTTTTCCTTGGAGTCCTTTTCATTGGCACCGTTTGGTCCACTGGGAAGAGGTTTGTATTCCACTTCAGCCCCAGAACCTACACCAAAAGGAAAGTTGCATGTACTCTGACATCAGAAAGAAATTGATCTGGTAAAACTTTAATATGATTTCGTGTGCTAATGAATAGTCGGAACTCACCGTTTGATTCCTGACGTTTAGCAGCTTCCTGAATTGAAACAAGATGTGTTCAGACAATTAGCCATAAATTCCAGATTAAATATATACAAAACACATAATTAAACTATTAATCAGAAAACCTTCATAAATTGTTTTATGGTCAATAAATCCAAAGACACAAAGTTATTAACAAAAATTACTTTCTTCTCGTTAAATTCTGTTGTTTGTTATGGTAACATGTCAGTTAAAATTATGCAGTGAAAATATAAATGATTAGTTAAAGGAGACCTTTTTCATTATGGTTTCCTTTTTCCATGTTTCAACCCCCTTAAAGAATGCTTTTGTTGATGTGCCTGCAAGACAATAAAATCCGTTAGAGGGGTAGCATAAAGAAGAATGACTAATTGAAATCACAGTTACAATAACTGTTACCTAAGAAGAGAACAATAAGCAATATAGTCACAATCCAATCTGGAAATACAACGTTGAAGACCACTCCAATGCTGATGCCAAGCATGAGCATTGGTTGAATGAGAAGTGCCAAATCATAGTCAATGATGGGCATATTCAAAGTAGGGTGTCTTAGCTTAAGGTTGTAGTAAACAGTTGACACAGCTGCGCCCATGATCATACCTGTCACAAAACAGAACACCTGGTAATTAAATGTGGTGGGGACTCTTGAAAGGTGCAAGTCTTTTATGAAAATAGAGAGAAAAAAGTACGAATATTGTGAAACATTTTTTATGAAAAGAAAAGAGAAGGAAAACTTTATTTCTAAAAAAAATCATTTATTTTTTAATTCAAATTTTCGTTTTCTTTCTTATTTTCTCTTCATCCTATTCATCATAGGATTGCATCCAGTCGAACAAATTTTATGATGTTTTTCTAAAGGTATATTTAATGATGTTAGGACATAGAAGAATAGTTAATTTTGTTAATATAAGTTTAATGGTTGACTTTAAATAATTAAAAATGAAATAGTATTATTGAAAAAGAAAATATTTATTTTATCCAACAGTTATAAGAGTGTGTAGTAATAATGTCTTTTTCTTCAATAAACCGTAAAACTAAAAAAGCAAACTAATAATCGAGTCAAATCTTACATTTTGAGATAGCTGTGGATGATTTTTGATCGAATCCAACGATTAGGCTAAGCATAGGGACGAATATGCCACCTCCACCAACACCACCAACACTTCCAAACGCGGCACCACAAAACCCAACAAAAGTACCCACGACAATTTGCCATCCAAATTCCAACTCCTGCAAAAGTAACATAACATCCACCATAACATAATTTTCCTTTTCCTTGGCATGGCATGATATCTATCCAATTCACAATAGTGACAATATGGCAATAATAAAGTGAAAGTCCACCATAGAAAACAAACAAATCCATGATCACCACCTTTTCAGCCAAATATTTTTTCCCATATTCACTTTACACGAGAGGGAAAAATACATAAATAACAATTTATTTTTCTTTAATTTTCTTCCATTTTCTTTTTCATTTCAATCCAAATGTTCTAGGATAAATTATAATTTTTTTTCTTGAAATATTTTTTTTTCTCTTGAGTAGTTCATAAAGTGAAAAACTAGTAGCGAAGTAATTTTAAAAATATGGGAAATCATGTTTAACAGCCTCTAAATATTGAACAAACTTTTAAAGCCAGACACTAAATTTTAAGTTATGCTCAGTCAGGTTTTTTTCTTTGAAGATTAGTCACTCACTAGGTATTTTGCACTTATAATATAGCAGTAATAAAAAATTTAAAAAACATAGTAAAATGATAATATTTAAAAAAAACATAGTAATAGAATTCTATTACTTTTAAAAATCATTTAAGAAAACTCTAATAGCCTTATTCATCCGATCAAATCAACGCATTATTAACTTCCTCTGTTGGCGTTGTCATTCATCCGATCCAATCGAAACATTAATTCAGAAAAAAACATATCAATCAACAAAATGGAGTAAAGAAAAAGATAACATCAAAGAAGTCAAATGAGCTTATCCCAATCCAAATCCCCATCCAAAATCAAACCCACCAATCGCTAAACATAAAAATAAAATAAAAGCAAAGAAACTTCTTTAGTTTTTTTCTTTACCTTTGGCTTAAAGAAAAACAAAACCATATGAATTCAACACGAAAGGGAGAGCTTACCGGCCACACGTGTTGGTATCCTGATTCTCCAGATTGCCATAAGAAATTCAAAGCTTTGGTGAGGAAACTCTGTTGACGCTCTCGGGCGGTGGTAACATTGGATCTTGCCACTTCCATTTTCATAATGCTTCGTTCTGCAGCAACGATCGCGAACACCGATGCAAAACAGAACAGCACCGTCCATATAGATCCCGTTCTAGTTCCAAACTCGACCATCGTATTGTTATGTGTATTTCTTTAATTGAAATTACTTTTTTTTTCTAAACTGTATAACCTTCCGGTGATTGATGAAATCTCTTCTCTAATCAACAGAGTCTCTGTATGACCGCTAAAGAGAAAGACTCGGACAAGGAAAAGAAGAACCGAAGAAAAAATGTGGTTTTGATAGTTGATATTTGATATTTGGCTAAAAGCTATTATGTAGGAACGTAATCCGGGGGAACAAAGATGATTTTTTTCCCGAGAAAATGAATGAGCAATAGCAACAACCGAAGAACTTTCACTTTTGCGTGATTCAAAATATAATAGGAAAAAATAAAGATTTCTTTGTTTGAAACAAAAAACGAGATGGAAATAAAGGATGGATGGGTAGGGATCACAACAATTTGCAGTGAGTGGGTTTATCAGCAGCCAAGTGCCCGCTGTGTCTCTCTCGTGATATTGTAAGCCATCCTTCTTTGCCATGCTACTAGCGATTTATAAGCAATGAAAATAATTGAGATTCACTATTTTCTTGTGTTTACAATAACAAATAATAGTAAAAAATAAATGATTACTATAATAAAAGAAGAGAAACCACTCTATTATTTCCCTCTAATATTAACAAAGTAAAAAAAAAAAAAAACTCTAGATTACATGTTTAAGTGAGTCAAAATATTTTTTATAAGATCAACCGTCATAGAAGATTTTTTTAATCTTTCTTACTTTTAATAAATTTAACGGTTATGCATTAATATTATAAAAGTCAACGAATTTAATATACACAAAAAGTTATATTTGAATGATAATATAAATTTATTTTATAAACAACATATTTTCTCTTTTAATATTTACCTAACTAAAAATTTGATACACTGTTTAAGAAAGAAAGGGGAAAAAAAGTTTTTACTACATAGACTAACATGTGAGGATAACAATTTTTTGTTTAAAGTAGCTTATAAGCTCTTCAAAAATTTTATCAAACATTTTAAAAAAAAACCTTTTTAAATTACTTAATTAAAATATGTAACTTTTTATGCTATTGTTTAATTAAAAATTAATGTTACTTTAATAATATACATCAACCTTTTTAATATCGACTTTTTTTATATAATTTATATAGATAAAATTCTATTTTAAATCCAAACCAACATCAAGATACCTGTGATATTATAATTTTTTTTATCTTATATTAGGGTCAGCATATATGTTTGGTTATTCATCAGGGAGTTTTTGTCCAATGCATACTTTATTTTCTCTTTAAGTTTAAGTCACTCAAAAATAATTTTATGTTTATCAATACGTGGTGGTCCATATATTAAAGAACTTAGTTTATCTTAAACAAGGTATTGAATTTTAATTTCGTAAATGATACACATAAGAAAGACGAAAAGAAAAAACTTCTTTTATTCATGAAGATGAGCACACATGAACTGGATGTTTTGTTTTTAGGAGAGAACGACCAACAACATTCTCTTAATGGTATATTTTTTTCCTATATATGTTTCAGGTTTGGAGATGAGCACACATGAACTGGATGTTTTGTTTTTAGGAGAGAATAGGGTAATGTTATTGAACTGAAGATAAGTTCTTACTATATGGCTTTTTATTCATGAAGGACATCAGCTGCATTGAATTTTGGTGGAATGGTTTTACTCTTTATGTTTTTTTTTTAAAAAAAATGTATGAGAATCAAAGATAACATTAACCCTTATAACAATTCACATATAATTATTTAATCAACTAAATCAGATCATCTTGTTTATTGACTTTTGATCTTTATTAATAACATTTTCTTTAATTTAAAAAAAATGAAAATTAAATTTAAATCTTCTTCCATCTGGTTCAATATTGACCTAGTGGTACATCATTATATTTAGATATTTTAATATATATATATATATATATATATATACACACACACACGGAGCACTGACTTGCAGACTAATTAAACTCATTTAACCTTTTTTTATTACATTAAACCTGAAAGATGCAGGATTTTACTAGAGCCACGACCACGACCAGGCAAATGGGGGATTAAAGACAGACACCACCAAACATATATTTCGCACTCGCCACAAGATTCGGGCATTTCGCTTTTCCATTTTCGGTGCTATACGACACTGACTACTCTATGGGACGTGGCAAAATTTCAAACGCCTTGCTTCTTATCATCAAAATGCAATATTTTCTTGTCTTGCCCCTTGCGTGGAGATGATCATGATGATAATCATTGTTACTTTATTAGTCAAAAACAAGGTTGAATCTTTTGTTTTTTTAAAGGTTTTTTTTTCCTATTTTTTTTAGATAAAATAGTTTTTTTTTAAGTAAACTAAAAATTAAGTATTTCTCCATGAGATAACAAGTATTTTTTTATACAAAAAACCTTTTTTTCTCTGAAGAGGAATAAAAATGTTTCCTGAAATTAAAATTTTAAAACTAGATGAATACTGTTAAAATAAGATATTACCCAAAATAATAATGAATATAAAAGTTTTTTCATATCATTTAAATTAAATATTGAGTATAGCAAAACTGTAAATTTAAATATTGTAAATAATATAGTTTTTAAATGACTTTCCTTTTAGTGTGAGATGTTTAAATGATTAAATATACTATTATATTTAATACTACACAAATTTAAATGTTGTTGTGATTTTAAAATACGAATTGAAAAAATAATTTGTTATTTAATAATGATATTTCAAACAAAAATAAAGTGTCATTTTCATAATATTTTAAGTTTATAAAAATAATCTAAAGTATAAAAATAAGTAAATTAAAATAAAATTATTCAATTCAACTATTCGCTAAAAATATTGTTCAAAATGATTGTTTCTAAATAATTAAACTAAATGATATATAGATCTTAATATAACTCACACAATGCATAGGATAAAATAGTTTGTTACATATAGATATTATACGATAATGTAACTCATAGTATTAATTTCCACGCCTACTCCTCGTCATCATAGCAATTATCATCGATGTATCCACATGGATTGGCATTTATACAATTAAAAAAAGAAAATGTTTGATAAAGATTCAATATGTTATTCTATACTTAGAGGCAGAGAAATGAAAAAATATAATATAATAGAGTTTATAATTTGATAAAAAAAATGGAAAATGTTGATAAAAATGTAAGATATTTAAAATGAAAAACGATTTGTGGGTCAACTTTGCTTTCTGACTTATTGGGGGCAGGAGGCATGAAATGGACAGACTTATTTGTTTGCCAGCTTGAATGTATTTTAAATTTAAGAAGAAAAAAAAAACTTTTAAGATATAATGTTTTAAATTTATTTTCTTCGTTCAAACCAAATAGAACTAAATATTCACTCTAATAAGAATTTCCGACGTCAGTTGCTTGGTGGAGAATTACAAAATATTTTTATTTCCAACGTCAGGACATAAAGAAATCCAAAAAGAAATGTGTTTTTTAGATTATGTAATATATCGAGAGATTCCTTCAAAAAAACAATATTTTTGAGAGATAGGTATAATGTAGGAATATGTTTGAGTACGAGTTGATAATATTAATTTTAAGTTAAATTGATTTTATAAATTTAATGATGGTTAAAAATAATTTTAAAGTGATGTAATTTATGTTTAAATATTATAAAACAAATTATTAGTAGAATATAGTATAATTTTTTTAGTCTAACACAAAAATTATTTATTTTAATTTAGATTATGGATCTAAAACTAATTCTTAACATAGAATTAAACATATAAAAAATTAGTGATCGATAATAAGAAGATAATCAATTTTGTTTTGCTGGATAAAAAAAATACTATATAGACTACACACGGCAACTTTTCTTTTAATTTCGGCATTTATTTTCATTTTTTGAAATTTATATAGCCTATCTAAATATTATGTTAGTCTATATTCAAGTATTTATAAAGTAAGATTCTGAATTCAAATTTTATAAATAAAGAAAAAAAAAAGTCACTGAAAAAATCCAATCAAATTCTGTAACAAAATCTAATCAATAAATACTTCACACTTATATTTAGTTTAAAAAAATAACCTGCAGTAAAAATAGACCATAGGCTATTTGCACGATCAATGATAATCTCAAGTACCTATCAAATGATATAAGTGCATAAATATATAACCAGCACATTATGAAGTTTATAATATGTGATGTCATTCTATAAAAAAAAATAAAAAAATACGTGGTGCCACTGTGACGCCTGATAGTGGCAGCGCAACGTAGCGTTTTCTTTCTAGCTACCTCAATTATTTCTATTTTCTCCAATACCCAAAAGTCAATACAATCGTGATATATGTTTTCTAAATAATAAATTTATATATTTCTGTATTATTCCGTTTAGGCTACGTCCACGTATTATTGGATAGTTTCAAAACATTATTAATTTTATAAATTATCCAGTATATGAATTCGGCAATACAGAATGGTGTGCGTATATAATTTTGATAATGTTTAACATAAATAAATAAACAAGCAGTGTTATGAAAGAATATAACAAAACTCTTTAAGTTTTAACTTAAGGTTAAATTAAAGCACCAAAATAAGGATCAAACTTTCTAATACAAAGAAGATAAATTGTTTATAAACAAAGAGTAATGTCATATTGTCAGAAAAACTTACTTTAAAAATCATGAATAGTTTTTTTTTTTTTTTTTTTTTTTAATAATCAGAATTTCATTGATCAATAGAAGAGATCGATGAATTACAGACAGCTGATTGTGATGTGTACATGTCTCTGAAATTTTAGCAAGAAAACTCAAACAATTCAGCTGATGTGATTCTAATGGGGAACTGGATATATATCTGGTTTTTCTAGTTTTGATAGTCATGGAGATGGTCTCCTTGCTGAATTAATAGCAACTAAGAATGGTGTGATCTTTACTAAGTAGTAGTAGTTGGGACAGAGGAATTAGAATTGTTCTCTTTGGAATCTGATGCTTTCAAAGTTTTTTTTTCTTTTTAATTTACATAAGGAAGATTCTGATAATGAATTTTATACTAAAAAATTTGATGAGATCACAGAAATTATCAAGAGGCAATGGAGGGTGTAAGTAGCTAGCCTATGTTGGAAGAGATCGATGCTAATGGTCCAGCTGCCTTTCTAGCAAAGTTGGGTTTCTATTAATTCCTTCTCTTGATGCTTCACATGCTAGATAATTAAATATAAGATTCAAATTAATTAATTTAATCATATAGTTCAATTAAAATCAAGTATATATTATTTAATTTTAAACAAATATTTAATTCATGTAGCATAACAACGACAGAAGAAGCTAGATGTAAGAAGAAAATAATCGAATTTGAAACTTCAAGGATGAAATTCGAAAGGTGCATGGATATGAAAATGAAAGTGAGACTCATTGTCTGTGTTGTCCCTCTGCACAATTCAAAAGGTGTATGTCTGTATGATAAAGCTTAAAGTCACATTTGTTATTCCATTTTGTAAAAGTCACTTTTTTTTTTTGGCTTTGTCATTTTATTTTTAAATTATATGGTTTCATCTTTCATGCCATTTTTAGAATGTAGGGTTGGTATTATATGTGGTATTTATCAACGTCACCTTGCGATTATTAATTCAGCGTGTTACGTTGTTGCGTCAAGGATCGGTTTATCAACGTCGAATAAGCTTAGATTACAGTATGTATAACGTGTCTGAAAGCTTGTCAAGATATAAGAAATTGCATATCAACGACTGAAACGTAGGCTGTGTTTAGAAATGCGTTTAGACTATGTTAAAGAAAACCCACATATTTTGAGACAAAAACACCCAAGTACTGCCTAGTTGAGTTAGAGCAACCAAGCCGTATATACATCAACCTCTAGTGCTTCAATCCGTAGTGTGTATTATTAGGGATGAAAATGGGTCATATAGTCTATTACGAGTCTTTATCTTTGGTCTAGTCTGTTAAAAATGTGATTTTTTATAAAGTTCAGATTAAGATTTTTTAAAAAACTTATTTAAATAAAAAGTCTTGACTCAAGCTTTAAAAAAAGTATGTTAGTTCTATCATATTGACATATTTAATATATATATATATATATATTTATTATCAATTTGTCATACCCTAATTCTGTCCGAATAAAAAAAATAAAAAACAAAAATATTTTTTTTAAAAAAATAATTAAAAAAAGGAAAATGAAAGAAAAAATAATTATTTTAAAAAAAGAAAAGGCAAATGATGAAATAGAAATAATAAAAAAAAGGGAAAGAAAAATATTAAAACAGAAAAAAGTAAAAAGAAAACGTTAAAAAAAAGACAAAGGAAGAAAATGAAAAAGGAAAAAAAGGAAAGAAAAATATTAAAACTGACAAAAATATGAAACTAAAGAAAGAAAGAAAAAATGAAAAGAAAGATAATAAAAAAAGAAAAAAAGGAAAGAAAGATGATAAAACAAAAAAAAAATAAGAAAGATTAGAATAAATTTGATTTTAAATTTATAAATCTCTATATTCATATTTATGACAAGCTTTTTGATAGGTTAGGTCAATTCAGGTTTTTAAATATGTTAGCCCAAACCTAAAAAAAGTCTATTAGACTAGACCAGACTTTATATTTTACACCCTGATGTATTACTTCTCAACCTTCATCTAGAACTTTTCTAATATTCAATAATGTGATTAAATAAATTTTTTTATATATAAATATTAATTTGTTAAAATATTAATTTTATTAGTATAAGATATCAAACTCATAATGTTTTTTTCTTTTTCCTTTTTTTTTTTACCATTTAACTCATCTTATATTTTCATGACGAAACAACTTACTCTATCTCTATTCCCCCATAACAGATGATATTTGAACATGCTTCTCCCAGAGAGTCAATTGCCAATAGAGGAAGCCCCAAACCATTGCACTGACCTACTGGAGATTATTAATGTAGTCGAGTCCGTAATATTTAATATCAACATAACTTACAATTTTTCCGTTGAGTTAAACAGAATCAATCATTGTTTTGAATTATTCTTAGCTAAAATTAAAATCAATTAAGATTAAATTAGTAGATGATGATGACTCAAACAATTTTCAGTCAAATAAGGAGTAGCAAGTTAGACAGAATTTTTTTGTATAAAATAAAACAATCCAACGTGATTCATGCTAGACTCTGCGCAAGTGCGTGTTATTTAACGGGGAGTGAAATTATATATTATTTAACGGCATGCTAAATCTTCTCAATGATGTATAAAAGTCTATGTTTATTTATTATTTACTGTTTATTATAATAATACATACAGTATGAAAGACTGAAAGTGGTTATCTAGTTATATTGGATGGCCATAGTTTTGAACCACTGTATCTCGCAGTTGTTTGACAATTTCATTGTTTTCTTTCAGATTCGGATCTTGGATGATGAATCTGCACCCGTACGTGAATATTCTGAAAGAACAAATTTCAACCTAGTTAGATGTCTGCTTTAATAAGAAAACGAAAAAAATAATAATTGTCCAATATATATAATTAATATAATATAAAAAATATGTCAAATGATGTATGGTCATGAAACACGTTAGTCACACATCAACATTAAGTGTGTTAGACACATATGTATCTGATAATTAAAGGGAGTTGGGACGTCTCACAAAGTGGTGAAACAGGATATGAACTTCGAATCTTAGATGAGAGATGTTTAGTATACGATAGTTTCTCAAATAAGGATTTCTTTAAAGAAAAATATGTGAAAAAATAGATAAACATATGTAATATTAACAATTAATTTCTCGTCAATAATTGAGCAGTTATTTTACTGAAGAATATTTAACTCAATTAATTAAAGAGATATAAATATTATAAATTCTATAATTTTTTTTATTCTTACATATTAAAAATAAGTGAGTTTTTTTCAGAAGAATTATGTCATTTTTATGAATTTTGCATCTCCAATGTAATTTATTTTTTGTAAATGGATAGAGTATTAATTAAAAATTATAAAATTATTAATTAGAAAATATTATTAGTACATACTATAATGATTGTAGATGTAATTTTAATAATTTCATTTAAATTTAGCTAATGATTTAAAATGTATTTTTATTAATTTTAACTGATATTCTTAAATATTCGTAACCAACTGACTTCATTTATTTCTTAAGGGCAACTAGTACGGTGAGGATGAATGAAAAAAAAAAAAAAAGAACTAGTACGTTGAGGTACTCATCACATTTTTTCACATAATTTTCTAATGATAAAACTGAAAAAAAAATGTTTTAAAAATTAAATAATCAAAAAATTTATAGAGATTGAAAAATAAAATATTTAAATTTGAGGAAAATATTTAAGCCTTTCTTAAGTGACATGATAACATTTACATACGTGTCGAAACTTTATACTTACCAGCACCAGCTAATTATAAATATTAAATTGAATACTGTAGATATGTAGTAAGTACCTTTGTTGCGTCCTAGAGATTCACATTATAATAATCTGCTGACGCATATACTAAATTATTGCTATTAATTTTCTTAAAACAAATTATTGCTATTAATTATTGAATTGCAACTTGCAACTGATTGAAAGATGAAAACAAAAGTAATAAAAAAAAGAAAAAAAAATGTAACTTTAACATGTGCTGCTACTATTTGCTTAAAAAAAAACATGTGCTACTACTTCCACCGATATTTATAGTTAGGAATTAGGATGCTGTTAAATAATGTCAGAGATACTTATTAAGAATTTGATAAAAACATATATTAAAATCATGTTAGAGATATTTTAAAAATTATGACAAAGGTACATTGACAGCAGTATTTAATATTTTTCCCCTAATAGTTAACATTTGTCTTATACTTTACAATCTTACGTTCTAAATACTGTGTCTAATCAATCATTGATGATGTGTTTGATTTAGTCTATTATCTTAATTGGGACACCTTACCTTAAAAATTTTGTAACAAAATAAGATATTTTAAAACATGTTCACAATACAATTTTTCAATGTACTTTTTTATTTTCATTCTTCTATGTTTTCCTCCCTTTTTTAGATTTCTAAATCAAATGTCATAAAATGTAAAAAATTATTTCTCGTTCTCTTTCATTCTCCTCCAATCGAAATTACTAATAAGATGGAGAGTCTGTTTTCCTTTTTATATAATTTTGTTATATTTTTCTTTCCATGTATTAAGAACATTGTTACACATGTTTTTAAAAGCCAACCAACAAGTAATTAATAGTGACAATAGGCTCGGGTAAAGTAAATATATATTTAAGGGTTTAAGTCCGGACTTAGAGGGTGTAGAAAAAAAATTGGTTGAAAAGAGGAAATCCAGCCATAGAACCATTAAAATGAGTCTAAATTCACGAGACAACCTAGCTCATCATAAATTTTGAGGGAAAAATTTTATACACTCAGAAAAAAACTTATGCACCAATCCAGAACAGTACATTTCTAAAAATACCCTCATTTTTATTACGCTTCATACATACGGATTCGTAAATCCGTAAGATTCTTACGGATTAGCGAATCCGTAATTTCTTTTTTGAGTTATACGGACTGTCCAATCCGTATGGGCCATACGGATTGCGGATTGGGCCATACGGATTACCCAATCCGTATGGGCCATACGGATTGGCCCAATCCGTAAGTAAGTTTTTTTTTTAATTTAAAAAATATTTTTCCAAATAATGATACATGTGAGTTTCGAACGTCTGACCTTCAAGTTATTAACTTGACGCTTCAACCAATTGAGCTAGTAAGTCAATTATGCTAAAAGTCAATTAATGTCGATACATATAACATTAAATTTTTTAATGTATATTTAATACACGTATAAGTTTACATAATAAATTTTGTAACAATTAATTTTGATCTGATGATTAAAGTATTTTTTACATATAAAAATCATAATTTTAATAAAAATTTGCAGGTCTAATAAAAATTATATTTGTATTTACAGGTTAAATTAAAAATTATATCTGTATTTA
>PYAF01002533.1:2234508-2251100 GCA_007407185.1 Glycine tomentella
AATAAAAATTATATTTGTATTTACAGGTTAAATTAAAAATTATATCTGTATTTACAGTTTATTAAAAATTAAAGTATTTTTTACATATAAAAATCATAGATTTAAATAAAAATTATAAGTTTAATAAAAATTTGTAGGTCTAATACAGATATAATTTTTAATTTAACCTGTAAATACAAATATAATTTTTATTAGACCTGCAATTTTTTATTAAAATTATTATTTTTATTTAAAACTATGATTTTTATATGTAAAAAATACTTTAATTATCAGATCAAAATTAATTGTTACATAATTTATTACGTAAACTTATACGTGTATTAAATATACATTAAAAAATTTAATGTTATATGTATCAACATTAATTAACTTTTAGCATAATTGAGTTACTAGCTTAGTTAGTTGAAGCGTCAGGTTAATAACCTGAAGGTCACAGGTTCGAAACTTACATGTATCATTATTTGGAAAAATGTTTTTTCAATTAAAAAAAAAACTTACTTACGGATTGGGCCAATCCGTATGGTCCATACGGATTGGACAGTCCGTATAACTCAAAAAAGAAATTACGGATTCACGAATCCGTAAGAATCTTACGGATTTACGAATCTGTATGTATGAAACGTAATAAAAATGAGGATATTTTTGAAAATGTACTGTTCCGGACTGGTGTATAAGTTTTTTTCTGGGTGTGTATAAAGTTTTTCCCAAATTTTGATCATAACGAACCCATAAAAGATATAGAATTTACAATTGGTTGAAAAACTTGACTTGATCCATCCGAACATGGATTAGGTTAATCTACGAAAAAATAATCCATCTGTAAAATATATTTAGTATTTTGTAGTATTATTTTAAGACTTCAAAATTTTAGATTTTATTTTTATTTTTTTAATGTCTTATTCAAAACTATTTTATTCTAAATTATTATATAAACATAAAATACTTGTCATTTTTTCTAAATTTTGTTATCATAGTTCTTGTTGTAGCAATGGTATAAATAGTGAAACTTTTAATTTAACTAATATTTTCCAATTTATTAAAAAAATATTTTTTCTAAAAAAATTGAATTTTTAATTTTCTTTTTTTCTTTTATAAAAAATGTTTTAATTTTATTTTAGGTAAGCTGTGAATCAACCCGTTTAACCCACCAACACGAGGTGGGCCAGACCAGGTCATTTATTTCAAGACTTAGCCTTGAGTCAGATCAAATTGGTCCATTTAAAGGATGCTCAACCCGTTTTGACAGTTATATGTGAGTATTAAACATGGTGCATGCACTATACAAAATAATATAAAATTATTAGATGGCAAACAAACTAAAGTCAAATAAAACAATTGCAGATGCTACAGAATATTAACTAGGGACTAGATTTCAGAATTATTCACAGAACACCGCTGAAAATGTGTCATTTTCATTCCCTTAGGCAGAGCATAATTGCATGTGCGAGTGCGCAAGAGAGAAAAGAGAAGAAAAATCTTGAAAAGTTTGCTATGGAAGCCCAGATTGGGCGGGCAGTCAGGCAGTAAAAGCAAAATTCCAATTTGAAAAATAAGTAATAATTTTTTTTTAAATCACAATCAGTTACATAGGTGTGCTGCAGAATAAGTTAGCTTTAAAAGTAACGGTTTTCTGTGACTCGAAAGTATTGGTATTGGGCACGCTTCAACTTATTCAACCTTTTTGCTAGACTTGTCGTCATCACTCTCTTGAGGTGTATTGGCAGTCTTTGACTCATCGAACTCCAACAACTGCGTTTGATAGAGAAAGGAAGAAAAGCTGTTAGAACTAGCTCCTAACCATCTTTAAATTTTTTAACAAATAACCATTTAAAATGACACAATCATATCTCCAATAACTTCCAAAATATAGTCGTTTTCCAATCCAACAAAATACATTGCATGGAACCTTTTAAAACTGTGTATAACAAGCAAAGTTTCCTTTAGAAGGTAGTAAACAGAAGCCCATCTTCTACATGTTTGCTTAAATTGCTGGTAATGATATCCTTCATAAACTAATTTAAAAGCATGGATACATATAATATAATAATCTGTAAATAGCTTAGCTATTTCATAACTTGGTGCACCTTTAAATGTAAAGAGGGTTCAGCAATCTACTTAAAGGTAAATTTAGTACATATTGTTACTGGTACACTGGTGCTAAGGATCATGTCAATTAAGGGGATGTTTGTTATGCGGACTATATTATACTCCTGGGAATGATATTCCTAGGAACTATTCCCCTCAACATTTCTTGGAATATTTTAAAAATTTATTTCAATTAAAAAATAAAAATACTTAAAAAATAGAATAAAGTGATAGTAAGAAGTTATTTCAGAAAATAACTTCCATTCCCACCCTTTTACATGGGAATAGAAAGAAGAGAAATCTTGCTAAAAAAAAAAGAGAAATTTGTAATATATATTCCTGGGAATAGATCATGCCCGAGAATAATCTTTTATAACTTGTACCAAACATGAGAAGATCCATTCCCAACTCACATTCCCGGGAATAAATTTGTATGATTTGAAACAAACAAACTCTAATATTCTACAGAATTAACTTTGGTCAATTGTAAATGACTCAATTTCCAATATTAGTGACTATTTCATGCCTCCTAAAAAATCATCAAAAGGTCTACGGCAATATTATATTGATGACGCACCTATTGTTTATTGATGGGGTAAATAGTTTAACATGTGATTTAAATCAAATTTACACACTTTTCATTATACAAATTACACAATAGTAATACAAAACATGAAGCATTATACTGAAGTAAAACTAATGATTGAAAGCAAACTAGATGCATAAAAAGGATGTTTAACATTGATATGAGAACAGAGAAATGGAAAAACTAAGCAATGAAAACAAACCTGTTTGACATCACCATTCCATAAGCAATGAGCAGCCAAAAATCCAATTACAGAAGGTACAATATACAAAAGAGCAGGCTGGCAAAAGAAATACAATTAGAAAGTGTGAAAAATAATAGAGAAGGTTGATCACCAAAAATCCATGATAGTTCCACAACCCCACACCACAGTTACCTGTGCAGCCTGAAACCAGTTCATCACAACAATTGTAAGGACCAAGCCAACAGTGTATCCTACAAATGCACTCTTGAAATACTGGGGCTGTTTTTCTCTGGACACATCAAATCGCAAAGCCAATGCTACAAAAATACCTGGAGGGAAAAAATATGCAGTCAAAATAAATAGAAGTAACAACCAAATGATTATACAGAAACTTTTTTCTTTCACATGCATGCATGGATCTTATACATCAATTGGCTGCAGCATAAACATTTCAAATGTGGAAGTAAAAACACATCAAAATTGTCAAAGATCCTCATAAAGCTAAGGACAGATACTTATTTATCAATCTAATTCAACGTTGTAACTGTAAACTAGACCAGCAAAAGCATGAAGTTGAATCTACTATACCTGATTGGATTTATAAATGCAAAATATATTTATAAAACCCACTTTAAAATACAATCACCAATGCCATATGTTACAGTTAGACCAGTTAGGCAAACTCAACAAATTTAACAGTTTAACTCAACAAAGCAGTTACACACCATGAGAAAAATAAGGGTCAGAAAAATGTCTCTTACGAATGAGTTTTTAGTTGGGGAGTGGGATAGTATCACCACAAAAAAAAAAAAAAGCCACGTAACCCCATTGCCCGGAGGCTCCACGCTATGCGCAGGTAAGGGGGAGGGATATTGTACGCAGCCTTACCCTTGCATATGCAAAGAGGCTGTTTCCGGATTCGAACCCATGACCAACAGGTCACCAAGACACAGCTTTACCGCTGTGCCAGGGCTCGCCCTCGGGATAGTATCACCACAAGAGTTTTTAATTTTGAAATTATCTTTAGGAGCCTGTTATTATTTGTGGATAAGGAGTTATTCAGGCATTGAAGTAAGAAGGTAGAAAAGGGAACAAGTCTCCTTAAATGGGAGTTCCAAAACTTGTGAAGGGGAAGAGAGTTTGAGGGTCATCCTACCAGGGATAACAATATCACCAAGGCCAAGCATTGAAAATGGCCTTGCTGAATCTGCTGTGGGGAACAAAAGCTGCAAAATAATTTGAATGACAATATTAGGAATATAATTATTACAGTTTTTTTTCTGATATCATAGTAAATACACAATTAAAATTCACACGAAGACAAACAGAAATCTCTATTTCATTAGCAAAAAATTTAACCTTTATTGGAGCATCAAATGATTTTGCAACGCTAACCATCACTGGAGTGAAGAAAACCCAGAAAATGTCATACACAAATAGACCAGCCTGTAAAATACATGAATGTGAGAGAGTCAAAGGTCATACAGAAACAAAAAGAGAGAATTATACAACGAAAAGCATATGTTTGATCTTTTAATAACTGACTAATTCTATTGTATCTTGCATGGAACAAAACATAATATGCAATCAGCGACATTTTATGAGCTTGCATTTGATTGAAAAGGTCAAAGAAACTAAAGAAATCAGATGAGAGAGCAAATTGAGGTCAAGGCCTTTAAATGTAGTCTATGAAGACCAAAAAGGGTAAATGCTTGTCTTGATGAATGAGACAAAGACAATTGTTCTGGTTTATCTTCAGCCAAAGGATTATTGGTATATATGTTTTCTAAAAAAGAAGCTTTGAGCACCATTAATTACTAAAAATAGAAAGAAAAACACCTACCAAGAGAATAGCACCAGTCTTGAAAGACCCAAGAGAAAGCATTTCAATTCCCTGTAAGTGATAAATATGTAGTGCTCGGTGTCAAATACTGTCTAGTAATAAAAAATGATTCACAGTATTACACAAACATTCATAGCATATATGATAGAATGGTTTAATTTATTTTTAAATTAATTTTCTAAGCAATAAGCTTACTCTAAAATTTTATTGCTTCAAACCATGAAAATGGATACCAAAAATTTAGTATAACAAAAATAATCAATTGATTGGCTCAATTAACCAAAAAACAAACGTTTATATATATAAAATGCAACAAACCTGAATACAGAAGGCAAGACCCAATATATTATTAGCTAGCCAATGCTTCCGCAAAGCATACCACGCACAAAAAAAAGTCCCAGGGATTCCAGCAACGACCTGTGACTTTGTAAACTCAATCTCCAAAGCTGTGTAAGAAAATTGTTAAGCAAAAGTATATCATTCTGCGTGATACAAGCAAGTTAATGTCAATTAGATCAAGTGCAAACAGCTAAAAGTAACAGAACAATACAAACAATTCAACACAAGAGGATAATCATATCATGATAATAAACAAGGTATTAAAAAACCAACAACATAGATAGTTAAGTGTAATAATTAGCCAAAGAAATTACTGTTCATACTTGACCAACAGAACTTATAAATAAAAAAATCATATAAATAGTGGGCATAGCTAGAACAGCCAGCTAGTAAACCATTTTTACAATGATCGTAGCATGACTACCCTTCTAATTATTGTGATAAGCCATGTGGGATCTGTGAGGTATGAGTGTATTTATCATTATTTTGTGTTATACTGGGTTAATTTTGAATCCCTTCTCTAGAAAATAGTTCAAAATTCATTCAAGAATGCAATTAGAACCTACAAGAAGATAATGTTCTGCAAGTAGCATTATAAGTATATGCAAATACACCATAACCAACTCATCGATATTAATATCACTAAATGGAGGGTTAAAACTTACATATATAGTTAAAAAAGGAAAATATATTCATTGTCAATTCGGCATTAAATAAAGAACCCAAACATTTTGATAATCCATATCACAAAACTAGTAGCAGTCAATGTCATCAGTGGTAATAATAGCCAAAGGCTAGATACACCACAAGTTCATAGCAAGAATATTAACATTAAGAAGAAAAAATCAGGAGGCAGGGTGTCACATACAACGAAAATATGGAAAACGCCAGACTATGACATCCTCGTTCCAATGCTTTGGCAGAAAACGTTTAATAAATGGTAATAATGTTGCCCTGTAGACATAAAATAGCAAATATGTTTAAAAAAAATATTCTACTGACTCTAAATGACAAGCACATTGGGCATGAGGAAAAGAACATACGAAAGTGCAACAATCCCAAGTAAAAAGAAGTAGCCTGTCAATACAGTGTTCACCAAGTCCTTAGATAAAAACTTGAAGAGTAAGAAAAGTGACAATAACATTGCACTCCCAACAAAGGGAAAACGCATGGCATGTTCATTGGACATTGTCTCCTGCAAAACCATTAACAAAGGGAAACCATCAACAACACGATTCACAGAAATCATATCTTGGACCACGAAAAACACAACACAAAGAATAGGATAAGCAGAGAATCACTGCTTACAGTTGGTGGGGTTGGTTTAACGGAGCGGTAACATCCCACAAACACAGTGAGGCAAGCAGTCAAAATAACATTCAAATTCGGATCTACTTTCACGACAAGAGGCGCTAAGGCTAAACCTGTGATTACAAATAAAATGCCATCAACATCAACATTGAGAAACAAAAACAAGACCCACTCCTCCCATCCGAGACCCTAGTATTTCAAAAATCAAATTTCGAAAAACATCTAATCCATCAGAAAATGAATGATATAGCAACTACATTGTACTAGAATGCCAAAAGAGAGAAGCAATTTTATAATCAATTTTGAAGACAGTAGCAACTTAGAAAGTTTTTCTTAAAATAAATTTTGAGTATCAACTGAAGCATGAAACACGAGAAGCAAACCTGCTAAAGCCAAATTGGCAATTCGTTCCGTATTCTTCATTCTCCTTAACCTGTTTTCTGAGAAATGCTGGATCTGCTGAACTCAAACGTTGCGAGAATGACCTTCCACTGCGATCAAGAAACAGCAAAAATTTACAATAAAAAATAATCATCGATCAATTTTGTAAGAGAGAGAGAGATAAAACGTGGTGAATGAAAGAAAGAAAGGAACCTCCAATCGCAAAAGAAAATTACAGGAGCGGGTAGCCCCAGAAACAAAACAGATCGGAGAAAGAGAGAGAAATTGATTTGGGAAAATGAAAATAAAAAGAGAAATTGAAGAGTAGGGTTTTAAGATTTACCGGAAGAGTGAAAGAGAGAGGTTTGATGGAGAACGTGGCAAACGGTGAAATGGCAGTGGCCGCGATTGTTATGTGCTGTGAGGAATCAATTGGGCCGCGGTTACTTACGGTGACGATACATCAAACTTTGACTCTGCTATTGCTAAACCCACCCACGTAGTTTGAGCTATCTCACCCAATCAAATTTTCGCAAGCCGCCACGTAAGATTTCGGAACTTCTGTCTTTGTTAAATCCCAATCTCGACGCAGGTTAAAAAAAAGTACTAGATACTATTATTTATTTAATTTTATTTATAATATATTACATTCAATAAATATCATATTTAATATGTAGTCAAACTGTTAAATAAATAAAAATAAAAAATTAATGTAGAATATTTTAATGTATTAAAATGTATATATATTAAATTTAATAATTATATTATATGTAATAATAAATGCCATATTTAATATATTATAGGCAAAATTTACTGTACAATATCATATTTATTAAATATAATATATAGTCAAATTAGTAAATATATAAAATAAAATATTTAATGTATTAAAACATTAAATTTATAAAATGTAATAAATAAAGAGTTTAAGAAGTGTTTATTAATTGTGTAACAGCAATCACATTAACAAGCCTTCCATTCAAGTGCAAACAACCAATTCATAGTAAAGCAGTTACATATATATCATTCAACTTTTTTCATGAGTACATAAATAATTCAATTAACAATAAATTATGTAAACAAAAAATTTAATAATATCATATGCATTGTCATTGATCCGAGTAACACTTCTCAGACTTTAGTAAACATCTCTATTTGATGGATTTATCTACAATTTAAGTTGTGCAAATGCACTTCTCAGACTTTGATAAAATTACAAATAAATATCTTAAATTTTCGTGTTTTGAGCACCTTTAGTTTATTAGTATATTTAAAACCACGTCTTCCTAGTTAGCTTTGTTGCCCACGCCGACGCCTCAAGTTACTAGATCCGCCACTTATGACAATAATAAGGTTCAAAGATCTTGTGCAAATTGACATAAAAAAAAAAAAAAAAAAATCTTACGCAAACTATCTAAACTCATCATTGCTATGTAATGGAAAAATTGAAGCATTCTAATTAAAGAATCATTAATGTAAATAAGAATTATAATAGCATGTAAGGATGAATGACATGGTTGCATAATAGAGAATTATCATTTCTTTTAACAAAGAATGATCATGTTAACATGGTTTGATAATAGTGAGTGACCATAGATATGCCGACTCCACGTGCATCTTGCGCATCAGGTTTATATATATATATATATATATATATATATATATATATATATATATATATATTATGAGTTATATACGATGGCATATGGATAAGTAAATTGATAGATTGATTGAAAAAAATAAAAAAACCTGCAAGTTCCATAAAATCTATTGGTGCTGCTGTCTTGTAGTGTTAAATCAGAAAAAAAGAACTTCAAATTTCCTATAAGTGCTCTTGTGTGCCTGCTAGTGTGTTTTTGGACCCACTGTTCGAAGTGTCAATCCACATCATTTTGCCAAAATATATATCAACTCTAATTCAGTAAGCTGAGGAAGCTTTTAATATTAAGTTGTTAAAAAAAATTGAAAACTGATTAAGAATTTGAACATCTAGTCACTCTAGTCTCTGGACAGTACGAGCTTTACATCTTGAGCAGAACATAATTACCATAGTTCAGAATTCACAATACATTCCCCTATCTTTGACCTCTTTTATACTATGTCTCGAAATGATTGCTGACCCTCACTACTTGAGCCTGATGAGTGAAGACCATAAGCACTAGTGGTTTCACTATACCCGCTGGAGCTGTATTTATGACATGATAATGCCAAATTGAAATTTCTCATGTCCTGCTGGTAATGGCTGGCATCATTATCTAAAATATTTGACCAATTGTATACCGTGTCTGTGGTAAGCCCCGTTGTAACATCTCCAACAAGATCGGTTAGAGAAACCACTCCTTCTAAGGCTCCAACTATCTGTTACAAATTGTGAACTTTGTGGTCAGAGACTCATATATGTATTTATACTTCTTGAAATCATACCATGTTTTGGGATTTTAACAAAGGAAATCTAGCTACTAAGCATTAATTGTCTATTTGCAAGTTCGAATCGAAGGTTGATATATTTTATACTCATAATTTTGTAAGAGGATTGGGGATACATTTTATTTAGGAAGGTTGAAGCAAATCCATCAAAAAAGTAGTTCCAAAGAATTTGGCCAAGATATTAATTTATGGATAGAACTTAGATACAGTTGCATAAGCGTTTTACTTTGGTAATTTATGTTGACCTTTAATACAAATTTTCATTACACAAAATATTGAAGTGAAACATAATTTTGATTGAAGAACAATATAATAAAACACTTAAAGAACTGCATCTAAGATTCTTAAGTGTTGTCTAATGTCCTTAATTGATTTCTATGAAGAAATTTGCCTTAATTTATTTTCATATCTTTTTTCTATAATGATCATTCTGTCAGGCTTAGTCTCAGTGATCTAGCAAGGGATTTAGAGAAAAAGTTCTAATAAGATTCATTCTTTCATCTTTCTCCCCTTATGAATTGCTGATGTAAATGAAAAACAACAAACAGGTTAGTACTTGGCTCATTCGAGGTCGAAGCCTGGCTGAATGGCTCACACAAGCAGCTGCACAGGTAATCATTCTTTCCATCTCATCAGCTTCGTAACTTTTCTGCAACCTTGGATCAACAAGATTGTCGAAGTCACCATCTTGTAGTGCTTGAGCAAGCAATGGCCTAGCCTGTAATCACCATATTGCAATGTCATTTTAATACTATGAGGGTCAGAAGCAAAAGAGACCTTATGAGCAACAAGAAAAAACTGCCCCACAAATTCACTACAGCTTTGAGTTGGTAAATGTTGTTAAATTGAGTAGTAAACAGTGCCAAGATTTACACCAATAGATCATGAACGACCACATTATTGAATTTGACAGCACACTTTAACCTAAAACTTTGAAATTTTTTCATTTTTATTCAATGAGATTTCACCTCTTATTTGTACTCCAACAATAAAATATTTATTATCATCCTAATAATCATCCACACGCATGAGCACCCAAACTGATTAAAAAACAAAATAACATTTTCCAACATGTTATAGGAAAGAACTCGGACAACTCACCCAGTCGACGAGGCTCTCATTTCTTGATCCCGCTGTAGTGATTGGTGGATGTCCGGTTATAAGTTCTAAAAGCATGATGCCATAGGAATATACATCTGATTTATCTGTCAATTTACCACTTGATGCATACTCCGGAGCTAGATACCTGCAACGAAATTCTAAAGTTGACTAAAGCTGCTCTAGACGTAGTAGTACAGTAGACAAATTTGTCAACACATCATTGATGTATAGGAACATACAAAGTGTGCATTTTTACCCTTTTTTGTTAACACGTATACTCTGCATACCTGATTTTAAACTGTGAGATGCTTATTTACATAAAAACAATTCTATTAAGAAAACGATGAGGATCAATGTCAAGTAGTGCATTTAAGATGCGTGTAGTGTAGTGAGATGAAAAGTGGCCTTACCCAAAGGTTCCCATCACTCGAGTGGTGAGGTGACTAATGCAACTATCGTTGTTAGGGAAGATTTTTGCCAAGCCAAAGTCAGAAACCTAAACAAACAGAAGCTCATCATCAATATATTTCCAAAGTATTTGAGAAACACCCGTCTCAGACCAAAGTATTAACATAGGAACACTTCATGTGCTAGATGATGCACTGGGCAAAGATAGAAGACAAAATTTCTGTCTTAAAGAGTAATAAGCAATTATGGGAACAAGATAGTATAGTATGGCTTACCTTGGGTTCAAACTTAAAATCAAGAAGGATATTAGATGCTTTAATATCTCGGTGAATAATTGCCGGATTACCTGTGGACATTATGATCATAATTGAAACCAATTACCATTCCTAATCCCCATAAGCACCGAGTGTTTATATGAGACATAAGTATGTAAACTTCAAGGGATCCATGCGAGAAATGATTCTTTTTTTTTTTCTTTTTGAAATTGTCATTGTAATGAGATATGCAGCAACAAATTTTTAATAGATACAGGCAGGCTTTAGAAAAATCAAGAAAGCAAAAGATTAGGGAAGAATTTTCACAATCTTCGTGTAGATATGCAAGCCCTTTTGCAGATCCCAAGGCAATTTTAATCCTCATTGACCATTTCAAGAAGGTATTCCCCTCCCCTGCAATACATTTTTATGTCATGTTCAATACCATGCAACTGTAAAATGGAACAGCAAAAAAACCTGTCCACTCTAGACAGAACAAAGCAAGGGTACTTAAAATAACATTATGTCACAAGAAACCAATAGGCCATTGCCATGCATCAGCACATCAGAAAAGCTTTTACGAAGTTACCTTAAATTAGTTTAGACTCTAGACTTACCATGTAAGTGGAATTCCAATGTGTTATTTGGAACAAATTCGTAAACAAGCAATCTCTCTGCCCTTGTAACGCAGTATCCAACAAATTCAACTAGATGTTTATGATGCACTCGGCTAATGGTCTCAACCTCAGCTTGAAACTCTCTCTCTCCTTGTTGGCTTCCTGATTTTAACTGCTTCACTGCAATTTCCTTTCCACATGGGAGAACTCCTTTGTACACATACCCAAAACCACCTTCTCCAAGAAGGTTGGACTCAGAGAAACATTTAGTGGCTACTAATAATTCATCATACGTGAAAATACCATTCACGGGACCAAAGGCACCTCTTGGAGCATGATTTGGAATTGCTTTCACAGATGCTGAATTAAAAGAGCCAGAAGCTCCACCGCCCTCAGTGAGAGGTGGTGGTTGTGACAGCGTTGGATTTGATGACACTCGAATAACATGAGACCCTGATGATGAGGTTAAATTAGCGTGCAAGCAGCTCAACAATTATCAAACAAATCTAATGAAACATGATAAGCATTGAACTCTATTATCACATAAACTATTAAACTGCTCTTCAATATAGGGAAAAAAAAACTTAGATGCAACCTTTAAATTCTATTAGTAATTAATATTCTTAGAAGTGAAGTTTTCTCTCGCTAAGTAGGCAATAAAACTTTACATTAGAGGTTAGCATGAGTTATGGAGATGAAACTATTAAAGAATGAACAAAACTTAGATAGAGTTCTACGCATTTTTTAGTGTTTTTCTATCAAAATTGAAGTTTTATCTCAATAATTCATTTAATAAAGATCTATATTCAAGGTTAACATATTTTAGTAAAACTTCTTGTTGGATAACATCATCCAAAATACCTATCAAACATCTTAAAGAAAGTAAAGTGTTTTTGTTATAATTAAGGTTTTGTTGCGTTTATACGTGAGAAAGATTCATTAATTAGAAAAATTTGTGTTCGACTCTTATCATTACAAAAATTTCTAGGTCAACAACAATCACTTAACACAAACAAAATTAGTCTTGTCTTAGTGAATTATGAGAATATTTGTGGTTTACGCAAACGAGATTTGTCTCTGTTAATTATGAGAATATTTGTAGTTACTGATCATGAAAAAAATTATGAGAATATTTGTGGTTTACGCAAACGAGATTTGTCTCTGTGAATTATGAGAATATTTGTAGTTACTGATCATGAAAAAAAAAATCTAATTTTAAGCTTTGTCCATAAATTTATCTCAAATTTAATTAACAAAGAAAGTAAAAGGATAAGATTTTCTAACCCTTGGACCCAAGAGAGGGAGATGATTCCTTATAGTGAGGGGTGGATAGATTCTTGTGTTTGTTTTTCTTCCTATTCCAGCGTAGCACTGATCCAACAGTAAAAACAAAGACGAAAACGATAGCTCCAATTACAAGCCCAACAATGAGACCACTTGACACGTGGAATGTTGAAGGCTTCTGAACATCCACAGCCACCGGCAAACTTCCACCTCGTGCTGTTGACGGCAAATTCACTTCCGGCACCGATGCCGGCAACGCAGGAAACCACGGCGTTGCCAACGTAGGTTCCGTCATGAATGGTGGAGGTAGAGGCGGCGAAGGAACAGTCACAGTCGCCGCTGTCGCCGGAGGCATTTCTGGCAATGCAGGTGGAAAAGTGGCGGTTGGAGTTGGAGGCGACGGTGCAACTGCAAAAGGCGGAAACGTTGTCGTTGCAGGCGCTGTGGAAAATGGAAAAGGCGGTGGCTGAGATTCGGCGGTCGGAGTTGGAGGCGATGGAGTAACAGTGGACGATGGAAATGGCGGTGGCAGAGATTCCGGCGACGGAGACGGCAACAACGGCTCCGTGAGAGGAAGTGGTGTGACTGAAGATGGTGGCGGCGAATCTTGAACGAGTAAAGTTTCAGGCGGCGGGGTGACTGGAGGTGCTGGAGGCGTCGGATACATTGAAGGTGACGGCGGAGGAGTTATGTCAAACGGCAACGGCAGTGGTGGCGAGGCCGCCGAGGAATATGGTGCAAGTGCAAGCATGAAATTTGTCTTCCTTTTCTTTGTATAAATTAAACAATGGTTATGAAGAAATTAATGCACATGAAGCAGCGAAGCAATATATGATTATAATAGTACAATCCAACTCTACGAACGCTACGGTGCCAGCACCACTGGTCCACTAATGGCTAGTGCAATCCAACTCTAGTTACCAACACTTTATCAACCAGACAACCACATATATTTGGAGGCAATCCCTGCTCGAGTGGGATAAGTTTATTTGTTGGTTCAGAGACCATAGACAACAAAGCTCTATCTTCTGGATATTTGACATAATTGTATAAACTCTAATAATAGCAAATACTTACAAAGAAAGTTTATAACAGTTTTTTTAAGAGTTTAATGATCCTACACTTACAATTTTACACATTATTGAATCACAAATAACATTTTGTATCATTTTTAACTTAGTTATAATGAGAGTGAATAAGTGTTGTACAAGAGTAAACAAACTTACAACACATTTTTTGCTTATTGCTTTCTTATGTTAAAAACTAAGTACATAAAGAATAATAACGAAAACAGTCATTGAAAGAAAATAAATTTCTTTAACCAACTACTAGGAAAATTTCATAAACATTTCAAATGTTTTCTTGGTATCAAAGTAGAGACAGAGTGACCTGCATGTGGTGGTTGACCTTTACGAAAAATATAATAGTATTGGTCCCCGCAGAGTGACCTTTTTAAGAATCTACTAAGATAGAACATAGAAGAGTGGTTGAGATTGAAACCAAAAAAAAAAAAAAACGAAGGAATGCACGAGAGTAATCGTGCTTCTCTAGTGATGGGAAAAAGATGTGTGGCAGACTGGCAATGAGGCACCCTCATCTTCAATGTTAGCTGCTAAGCATCAAATATAGTACGTAGTAGCATTTAGTATTTACCAATTAGAATCGAATACAGCTGTTGCATTTGGATTAGAAGTTAGTACAGACAAAATATAGTCAGAACAAAGATGGAGACACTTAACATTAACAATTGTAACATCTCATCATCCGAGGTGAATATTTCCTTAATATTTCCCGTATCCCAAGATGTCACATGTACCTCGGAATAGCCGCTCAATATTAAAAATGAAGGGAAATGTTTCGAGCCACTAGCCGCCGGATTAACCGTTTCTCGTTACCCTGGGTTTAACATGCATGTAATTTGTTTAACTTCGTGGCTTAGACATTGTTATGGTAATTTTCCTTGGCCAAAAATAAAAGACTCATTTATCTTATTAATTCAAATATCTAATATATTAACCATCAAAGGATAGGAAGATATGATAAATATTATAACTGCTACTTATCAGTTATTCAGATAACCGAAGGTAGTGGAGATAACAACCCTATAGTCACTAAACCCACTATCAATCAATCTTCATATATAGATAATGGATGAGACTCACTACTCAACTAACTCAGGTCAGTATTCTCAAAATTATAAATAGGGACGTCCTCCATGGAGAAAGGTACACACATTCTAACTCTCTCTTTCAATTACACAGAGCACACACTCCACGTCCATTGGTGTATCTCTGTGATCTTCTGCTTCAAGGTATCATTCTCCATTGATATCCTTGGACTTGCAGAGTTAGAGTGATCAAATAGCAAACACGTAGTACTTTCGTGCTACACAGTTGTGTTCTGGAAATATACAGAACATTGGCGCCGTCTGTGGGGAACGATAAACTTCGAGTCCCACGCTTTGATACAGAAAAAGGAGAGGAGAAAGAGAACATCTAAATTCACATGTTGAGAAGGGCAAAAACTGTCATCCTTCAATCTTCTATATCTCCTTGTTTAACCGTTAGATTTTGCTGAAACTTTTACAACAAGTTTGTGACTCATCACTCTTCACATCTAACGGTTGGTTTCTTGAATTGAGGCTTGAAGCATCACCAGAAAATCCCAAACCGAAATGGTTCAGAATCCGTTTTCTGAAGCAGACAGCGGTATTGCGAGAGACATTTCTCTCACATTAACCGTTGGATCGCGTTCAAACTTTGAGGAAAGATTACTCAAATCTGTTTCTACATTATGACCGTTCGGATCATTCATTGAAGTGTTTTCAAGAGGGAATGTTTCAACTGCAAACAAAGGTTATCAAAATTCCTGCTCTCTTTTATCTTGTTTCGGGCAATGATATTGAGAAAGAGGTATTTCTTTTATCAACCGTTGGATTATCCTTAAATTCGGTCAGTATGTTCCTCTCTTGCAATAAATCAATTTGACCGTTGGGATTTGTTAATTATTATTTCTAGTGGTAGGAATTAATTTCGTACATAATCCTATTTTGTATGCCTACCTCTTGTGATGTTTTGGTATAATTTTTGTTGAAATTGCTTGTTAATTGTAATGGTTGCCGGAACCTTTGCGTAATCTCATTTTATTGATAGTGAAGAATTTGGGTGGATTCCAAGATAGGTCCCATGATTTTTACTTATCACATTGAGAAGGTTTTCCCAATTTATAGAGCAGCACTTCAAATGGAGGAATATGGAGAATCCGACTCATAATGAGAATCAAGGAATGTTGCACAAATAGAAGCCAATCCGGACATATAGTTGCGAGGCAATGAGTCCAGTTGAGACTTCATCCACGCCGCTAAATCAGATGATGAGCCCATGGAAAATGATAAAATTCGATTCCCACCTAATAATGATGAAAGCATAACAGCTGCAAATCAAAATCCTAATATGATGGATGCAGAGCACAAGAAGGCAGCACTTTATGAGGATGGATCTTGTCTCAAGAGCGGCAACACAGATTATATTAAAGCAAAAGCTAAGTCTTCTCCCTTTTTTCTAATATGAAGCGTCATAAATAATCCTTTATAGTATTTTTATAATAATGTATGTGTAGAATATTATTATTTTTACATGCCAAATAATGAAGAGAAATTATCGTAACGACCCTCTGGGATAAAAATGGTTAAGTTGCAGGAATTGAATCTTGAGGGTAAAGCCCAAGAGAGGGTTAAAAACTCAATAATTGAATCTTGAGGGTAAAGCCCAAG
>PYAF01002533.1:2257881-2270665 GCA_007407185.1 Glycine tomentella
ACCAGAGCTTCAGAAGTAACATAGTCCTTTTCCATCTCAAGAAACTGGAGAAGTCGATCAACAATAGCATTGACATCATACTGCTGCAATGCTATCTTCCCAACAGCTCGAATTGATTCCCTTGCAATGGGAATGTCGACATTTGCAGCATATTCACATAATTCTGTCACTGAAATGAGATCCAAGAAGTTCATGAATATGTCATAAGACAGGCAGCCTCAGACCAGGGAATAGAACATCAAATGCAAATTTTATATCAATTGCTCCCTCCCCTAACCCTTTCTCCCTATAGCAAATTGAAGTTTCTTACCTATCTCATAGGTGTTACTTTCATTTGCAACTGCAGTCAGCATTTCAAGCTTCAACTTTTTGACATATGATGGCTCATTATACTGGCAATAGAAGTGTTTGTAGTCTGAGGAAAATATATAAGGTGCACGCATGACCAAAAGATGCAGGTGACTTAAAACTGCATAAGATTGTTCTGGACTTCCTGAGCTCACTTGAGTTAAGAGAGGGGCTTTGATGCGCTCATATACCTAAACAAGAAGAATTTGCAACATAAATCACAGAGAAGCAAACAAACTGACAAGATCAAGTAAAAATAAATTCAAGATCGAGAAAAAAGGTTTAAATAATAACAATGATAGTTTCAATAAGTATGTAATCAAGCCAAGCTGACATTGGCCAAGCCATATGCAAACACAGCCAAAACCTAAGCTTGAGGCTGAGCTTGAATTGAGGTGAAAGCCAAGCAAAAACCCCAGCTTGTTTAATAAACATTCCAAGCCGAAGTAGTTCAAGGTTGTGCACATACATGATACATACAATTACATCTTAATATATAGAACTACTGATTTATTTAAATTATTATATGTCACCTACAAATTGAGGTCACAGAAACATAACACAAAATCAACACCTAAAACCGACACAAAACTTCAAAAAATATGCAACACCATATAATGGATAGACATAAAAGGGAATTGTCATGAGTTCTGACTGAAGGCGATGTAACATGGTGATATATGGATAAGGGCAAAGAGGGATTAAGTAGGCTTAGGCTATAACAAACTTGCATATGTGGCAACAAGTGTGGGAAGCATTGTCAGGTTGCGTGGAATATAAGGGAAAAGAGGGGAAATGAGAGGGGTAGGCTATAATCATTGGGATAGTTTTGGGTGGCTGTGCCACAGGGCAGAGAAGAATACCTTCTCTGCTATTTTTCTTTCTTATATGCATCCATATATGAATACCATAATCCTAATCTTTCAGCTGAAAAATCTAAATAGCAAATATATGTCCTCTGTATGCTTGAGCAAGATAATAGTTAAAAGTAAAATCGTTACGAGATACAAAGCAAGCACGATTCAGACCAGAGAACTTTATGTTAAGGAAAAAATAACTATGTATAAAAAAAATGTTGCAATGAAAAACAAGAAGATTAAATGAGATGTTTGCACAGACACACAAATCAAAGCATACCTGCTGATGCACATCAGCCATAGACAAAGTCAACTGTAGAAATACTTTAATAGTTGCCAAGACAACAGCACCGTTTGCATGCTGGAGCCTATCTTCAAGGAGATTCATTATATCAAATATTTCACTGTTATCTGATGGAATGTACTTGGACACCAATTCCAGCACAAGACACTGAGCCCATTCACTAAATTCCTTAATGCTGCAGGTGAAAAAAGAAGGAACAAATAAGTTTTCTTAAAATTGGTATTTTTGCAAGATATTACAGATGCTTTCTTTTTTATCTCTAATGGCTGCTACAATTATCAACACGTTTTATAGTCTAATAGGACAAAAGTTAGCACTTATAATAAGGTAATAAAACATTTTTTATCACATTTGTGAATATACTACTCAGTCAACCATTACTCCCACAATCATACTACATATCATTGATTTACAATGTCCAGAAGGACGAAGAAGCTACTAAACTACCAGATTATATGGTAGCTATAAGCCTTTTTGCCAAAGAGAAATGGAAATAGACAAAATTCCTATGAAAGGAAATCCCAGAGGACGGTGGTAGAGAAATTTCAGTTTATCTGTTGTGTTCTGATGAATGCTATCTTCCCCTAAAAAATGCTAAAGAAAGAACATAACAGTGCTGTCCTTTGCAGTGCAAAGAAAAAAAAAAAAAAACAGTGATGACCTTTAGGGAAAAATAACTTAAGCACCACATCTTTCCCAAGTAGTGTTCATCAAAGTATCAGAGAGCAAGGAATTACTTGAGAAAAGATTACCGATTCAAAAGGTAATATACAACTGGCTTGCTAAGTAGAGTTTCTCTCTCCCTGGCTGCTTCCTCTGATGTGGATAACTCTAATGTCCAAATTTCTTGTAAAGCAGACAAACAATTTGCAACTACCTGATGAAAAAAGCATGACAGCAGAAATGTGTAAAGTACAATTTATTTGGTGACTGCTGTTATTTTAAATTTTTGAAACAGGAAGACTGCTGTTGTTCTGATATGAAGGTGAACAATTGAAAAGCAATAACAAGAACAAAAAATTAACACACACACACACACATATGTGGGTATGGGACATATCAAGTGAGAGGAGTGTTTGTATGAGGGTTAAAGGAGTAAATCTGAACTATATACCATAGATGGATCATTAGAATTAAAAGTTGTTTAATTATCACTCTTTTGCTTGCAAATAGGCTGTTTATTAATGATTGCAAGCAAATAGGGTGTTTATTATAACTAATTTTTTAAACAGCTTATTTGCTTGCAATTCATTAATCATTGGAAAATTTAGATTAGCTTGGTTCTAAGTTAAACTCTTAATTCTTTACAAAAAAATTGAACGAAACTGTTATGATTTATCATAGGTTGAAGATAAAATTTCCACACAAATAGAATCCTCACCTGAGTATCAGGGTCATTAAGCAATAAATGCTTCAGTGTTGCTGGAAAATCTGCATCAATACAGGTGGAAGCTGATATATGATATAGTTTCAAAACCCCAATAACTGCGACCATCCTAACATAACTATTATTGTCCTTCAACCCAGACCCTAATGGCCCAACCAAATACTCCACCAAGTTTGCCACCCGGAGCGAACACAAACTCCTCAATGCTAGTCCCCGAATCATTGGATCCTCATCCTTGCAATCTCTTTGCAGAAAATTAATCGTCAAAAGCGCAAGATCAGGATTGCCCTTAGCATAGTTCCCAACATATAGGTAGCACATTTTTTTCAGAACAATGTCTGACGTTGCAGAGCACATTACCATCTCGCCAAATAGAGACGAGACATCAATACCGATAGTCATGTTGGAAATCACCTTCTTGAAGAGATCCCTCTTAGAATCATCAGCACCTGGAGCTCGGCTCCCAGCAAGCTGCCGGAGCTGCGATTTCAGATCAGAGACTTCACTCTTCCTGGTTAAATTAAACATTAGGTCAGTACTCGAGGTAAAGGTATTACACCACAACGAAGAAATAATCAACCATGTAGACAGAAGAAAATTGGGATATCAATAAAGACAAAACTTGGATGCAGTTCCCTAGATATTGCTTTTCAATCAAAATCAGAGTTTCACATCAGTAATCTACGTGCATGTTTGGAAATCAAGAGCAAAATGACTTTGGGGGCAAAAGTCATTCTGCCAAAGGATAGGACCTTTGTTTTTGTTTTCATTTTGCTTTTATCCGTTGGATTGAATTGGAACACGTGCCACAACAATTTCAACTACAAACCAAACATGCTCTATGTAATAAAAGTTTGCATTAAATGTCAACATAGATTAACTGAAATGAAACTTTAATTCTGATAGGAGAACAGTATCAAGAGTACATTTGAGGTTTAAAAAAAAAAAATATATATATATATATATATATATATAACCAACTCAATGTAGTTAACATGGCTCCTTTCCTCATTCCAGAAACAAGTTTCTGAAATGGAAGAGATAACGCAAGTTGATGAATCCGCGAGACACTATGCCATGTCGCCCTCTGGCTCGGTATACAGAACTCAACTGCTTAAGTCATAACACACAAGCACTGTAGATTTCATAATTGTACGCCAAATAGGACAAAACTCAACGGCATTGGATCTCTAATGTTAATGAGAGCAAAGCGAAGTGCGCGTTCAAACATTTGAAGGCATGCTGTCGGGTAAAACCAAGACATACGAAATCTCCTATTTGTCTAAAGCATGTTGCGAGATAAAGGCGTCAATTGTTATGTACTTGCTTCCGTAGATGAGTCCAAAATTGAAATTGTGAATCATTCAGATGAAGAAAAACAAAAAAAAGTTGATTTGGGAACTGACCCTGACGGTTGCGACGGTGAGGGCGATCGATGAGACTGCGGTGGCGGTGGAGCCATAGCCACTGAAAGTTGAGCGGAACGACGACACGGTTAGATCGACCCTTTGCTTCTTCAGAGAAAGTGAGATCTGAACGAAGATAGAAGAGTGATCGGTAATCGTAGCTACAGTGATGATTGAGCTTATTAATTAATTTTTTTAATCAACAAATGGAGTCAGGATTTGGTGAGATGGAAATTAGAAATTACTAGTATCTGATGGAAAGAAACGATACCAAAAATACTTTCGACGTATGAGAGGCTGAAGTGGCGAGATCTGTTTGCCTGAATCGGACTCTCTTCCACTTCTTCTAAGTTCTAAGTTCTAAAGCCATGTTTTTTGCGAGCGAACAAATAAAAAAAAAAAAAAAAAATCACGTTTCATTACTTTCTATAAACGATGTTAAAAGATAGTACTAATAATAATAATAAATAAATTGATATTCCATTATATCGGTGGCTCGGTATATAATGATGTGATGCTTTATGTACTATTATGTTAAATATTTTATTAAATATTAAATTAATTAATAAATAAACTAAAATTAGTATGATTTTTTAAGACTTAGCATGCCTTTGATTTACTAAAAGATAAGACAGATAGAACAATATTGGATAAATAGTTAAGTTATATGATAACTTTTTGTATTTTACATTATTTTTAGTGGTCAATACATATTATAAATAATTTTGTGTAGAATAAGAGGGAAGTTTAGAGAAGAAGACACGTTGGAAAAAGATAAAAAAGGTGTGTGATAATAAAAAATAAAAAAATATAAATAATATTATATTTTTACTTTCAATAGACATTATATAAAAAGTTAGTTATAACTTTTTAGATATTTGTTTAATTCATCATTTTTTATCCTATCTTGATTCTCAATCATTTTTTTTAATTAAAGTTAGACAAATATTTTTGTACCATGTAATCCTTTATCTTTTAGCGAATCAAACCCACTCTTATGTTATCTTTAGTAGGAGAGAAGAAAATAGAGGGAGAAAAAATAGGTAGAAGAGAAAAAAAAATATAATAAATGAGAAATAAAATAAAAATATAGGTTATTTGATTGGAAAGAAATAAAGTGAAATAGAGAAAAATATTTAAATTAAAATTGTTTATAGATAAAAGAAAAAAATAAATCATTATTATTTTTTTAATTATAATAATGAGAATACTACTTAAAACAATTGCAACGACTAACATAATCATTGGATGTGACTTTAGAGTTCATTTCTTGGGTTTTTTTTTTTGCAAGCTAATGCAAATAAATTTATGTGAGTTATGTATCTTAAAAATTTCGTTGTTATTTGAAATCCTTCAAGCCGATGAAAAAAATACATAATATCATGATGAATTATAATTTTTTTATGATATAAGATTTTATAAAATACATATTATATGACAAAAGACTTAAATTTATAAATTATAATTATCCTTTATGTATTTTCAATGCTCTCTTTGTTTTATTGTCAATATTATAAAAAATATATCTCTATATATGTAACCAAATTATCATCCAATTATTATTAGTTTTAATTATGATATTGTACAAAGTAGTCCGATCATAAATGATGACTAATTTTTTAGGGACCAAGAACACACACGATATGAATATTTTTTTTTCTAACATCATTTATTTTATACTCAAAGTTCAATCAGGATTCGAATCATCAAACACCTGGTTAAAAAACACAAACCATTACCACTTATGCTAACCATTGTTGGTCAACCATTTATCTTTACTCACATGATTGTATATTATATTTTTCACAAAATTAATTTCAGATAAACATCTTGAATGACAAGCTTTCTTAATCAATTTGTTGATTTATTTGGGAATTGAGATGTAATCACTAAAATGAAAATATATAGTGTAAGTTAATAAATAAATCATTGTGCTCTATTGAATGTCTATTACATGAGTTGAAGTATTAAAAATTAGGTTATTATTTTGGTCTTCAAATTCTTTTAGGTTTGATTTAATCCTTTATTTTTAAAAGATTCAATTTGATTCCTTAATTTATATATATTAGATTCAATTTAGTTCTTTTATTTTTAATTAGGTCTTTTTTTATAGAATAAATTCAACTTGATCTCATTTTTTGAAAATATTAAAAAATGACAAAAGAAAAGTGAAATCAAATTGAATTTATTTTAAAAAATAAAGAAACTAGTTGAATTTTTTAAAATTAAATGATCAAATTAAACTTAAAAAATAAATTAAAGAAACAAAATAATAATTAAAAATCTAAACATTAAAAAGATAAAATAATAAAATTAGTATCAATTTATTTTTATTTTAAAAATATTATCTTATAAGAACAATATCTATATTTTTTATGAGGTTTTTTTTTCTTACATGCATATAAATAAAAATAAATAAATTTAGTGGGCCAATTGCCCCCACAATACAACAAGTAGATCCGTCCTGTATACAATAATAGGTTTCTCGATGAAGTTATGTTCTTGGGACTACATTGAGAGTAAAATGTTTCACCTTATCCAATAAAAGAAAATATTTGTTAGAATTTGGGTGGAACTGTATTTAATTTTGTTGTGGCAGATATTGCCATGGAAAGTGGTATTTGGATTTGGTTCCATTTGATAAAACTAAAACGAAGGTTTCATCTCACCAACGGTTGATGGTGACAACTAACCAAGTATGATTTTGGAAAACATGCACAGGGTTGCCCATTATACTGTTAAACATGAAACCAGAGGTGGAGTAGGAAAGCATGATCATGTCAAGGAAGTAAAGCCAAAACAGACCCTTGAATGATCATCATGAGGGGTCATTGGAAAAAGGCAGTGTTAGAAGAGAAAGAAATGACGATATACATGTTTAAAATGATCATACATGGCTAAAAAAATATAATTTTAGATAACATTATAATCTCATGGGCCTCAAGATTACTCACCATAAGGAGAACATACATGTCACTCTTAAACACCAAAATGACACTCAAGAAAAGATTCACACTTGCATACCTAGATGAGTGTCACATGCCAAAAGCAATTTTGCAACAGAATCACAGGGAAAAAATAACAAATAATCCTCAACTAGCTCTCATAAAAGAATGAACCTAAAGTCACCAACTCAAGCTAAATCCAACGCAAGAAGAGTAATTTGATCAAATCTTATTTCATGTGAACTAGGAGATAATGAAAGAGATAACAATCCCATCTAACTCCATCAATCTCGTGGCCTTAATGCACATCATTTATCCTTCTATGTAATATTTATGAGGAAATACTGGAGCACACTTTGAGGGGTTGTTGCTTTGCATATCGCAAGCGGGACTATTTTGTCCTTTTAGCTAAATGAATTATGTTTTTTTTTAAAGAAAAATGAATTATGTTTTTTTTAAGAAAAATGAATTATGTTTTATACTCATAATTTAAGGATTGACTAATTATAAATCTAAAGTGCAAAGATGATACAAATATGTCATGATCTATAAAAATTTATGTGCCTGACAGTTAAATTTGTTTGTATTTAAATCTGAAGGAAGTATGATAGAACTGTTGCGGGGAAAAGAAAAATAATCACGCACAAAAAATCTTCTTCTTTAGACTAACAATATTTTGTGGAGAAAAGAAAAAGTTGTAGAATTCATTAAAAAAATTTGAATAACATTTATTTTTTTCTTTTATATTATAAAATAATGGTTAAAGAAAAATATGTCGTTACACATTACAACATATACTTTTTATTTTTTTAATGCAACTGATTTAAAAATTTATCAATTTTTCACTGGTTCTCTTTCCACTTTTACTTTTTCTCCACTCATTTTTTTTTTCCTCACAAGATTTTGACCATCAAAACAAAACATAAGTAGTTGATCGAAATCTGTTCTCCTTAGTCTATTTTTTCTCTCCCTAGACTAGAAATTTTTGATCATCCAAACGACGTTTTGGAGTAACGTGGCAGTGCCCAAGATATTTTCCCTTTCCATTTCATCGTTGAGTCCCGAACTTGTGCACAGAGCTTAAAACACAGTGAACCGATAACAAAAACCACAGTGAAATGGTCCTTCTACGCCTCCCAAGGTTCCCTTTCTACCTCGTTACCTTATCTCACTCCCTCCCTCGTCGAACCTACACCAAAACCACCCTATTACGGCCACTCAAATCCACTCTCACAACCTCACAACCCGTAACCGTTAACCCTTCCCCCACGGAGCTATCCCTCGAGAAGCTCTTCGTTCCGCCGGAGACCACCGTGTCCCTCGAAAGTTCAAGAGTCTTGAACGGTTCTAACATTCTGCTGAGTAACTACGCCAACGATGCTCAGATATTGCAGGCCGAGTTTGTGAAAAGTAGTGTGAAGACTGAAGACTGTCCCTTCGATGGAATTCCTGAGTTCGCTCTCGTTGGCCGCTCCAACGTCGGCAAATCCTCGCTCCTTAATTCCCTCGTCCGCCGCAAGAAGCTCGCCTTAACTTCGAAGAAACCTGGTTAGCCATTATTATTACAACGATTCCTTTTTTAAATTGTCGTTTTCTGTGCAGTGTAAATAAAAAAATTGTGTTGAAAAGTTGAATGTGACTTATTTGTAAATGACGTGTTAGATTTTAGATTTACGTGTATTCTGGCATCTGAACCGTCTCTATGATGAGGTAGGAGAGAGGATTTGTTGCTCTAGATTAGGGTTAAGGTATTTTTGGAGAGTTGGAGTTTTATGAATTGGTGGATTGGAATTGAATGTAGACAGAGGTAAGGAAGTTTTGTAAGGATAGGTGATATTGTATAAGCTATAAAGAATCAAGTAATGGCTAATATTGGTTATTAAGGTGCTGGATATAGTATATAGCATCAGTGCATTCACAGTGTGGAGACATAATAAAGGGATTTTATTGTAGTTCACATTATTCTTTGTTCTATGCATTTATTGACAGTATTAAATTGTCTGTTTTCAATTTTTTGCAGGCAAAACACAATGTATAAACCATTTTCGGATTAATAATAGCTGGTACCTGGTTGATTTGCCTGGTTATGGGTATGACTTGCTACCATATATTTAAATGTTAGTTTATACTGTTTTTTAAGGATAACTATCGATCAATAATATGGTCGTGTTATTCCTAAGCCAATGACCTTTATTTGTCATTATGTTCTTGTCATTAGGTATGCATCTGCACCACATGAACTTAGGATGGATTGGGAAAAATTCACCAAGGACTATTTCCTTAATCGCTCAACGTTAGTTTCAGTATTCCTTCTAATAGATGCTAGCATTCCTGCTAAACAAATTGATCTTGACTATGCCAGTTGGTTGGGTCAGAATCAGGTAATGTGTCAAATTTTCTTCATTAGCAGAATTAAGTTATATGCTTTATGTTTAGTTACCATCAATCCTGCATGTGCTACCTGATCTGATGGTTATGGCATACCTTGTGTGGAAATTTGGCTCACTTTTGTCTTCCTACCTTTTTCTGTGTACTTGCAGCTAAAACTACATATTTCCTAGTAGAATTCCTTATAGATAATAATTAACTGGCATATTGGTGTTACTGCCACTTCATTTTTGTGTCAAGTAGGTAATGTGCATGTGAGAATTATGATACCAAGAATATTACATTTCAGTTATGGAAACTGGAATCACTGAGATGTTTTAGTTAGATAATTGATAATATCTACAAGGGGCTGACTTTGCTCAGCTAGTACTCCGTTATCTATATGGAGGACAAATAAAATTCAGTAACAACTTATATTAAGAACTCATTATATGATATGAGGACAAATAAGAATATGGTTACAACTTAACTAGTTATTACAATTTAAATGTTGTCAAGAACTGATATTATTATAGACTTTGAGGAAAATGTGACGTAAATATTATATGGAAGAGCCCACTCCTGCCAAGCTGTCAAGAGCACTAGAGCAGGGTCTTTATTTATGAGGAATGCTAACATACACTCTAATATATCTATATTTTTTTTTCAACACATTCTTTGCTATTGGGTGAAATTCATGTCAGACCCATTACATTAGAAGGGGGTGGGGGCACATTGTATAATGATTCCCACCTGAATTTTACCTAATGATAAAACTTAAAAGAGCGTTTTGCTAACATTTTCCCTTAATCCAAATAGGAGCTCTGTGTCTTGCATTACACTCTTGTGATAGTCGTGTGTTGAATAGAGTAGTGGCAGTATCCCATTTACACCAAGATGGGCAACCAAGCCATAGTATCACTTGGATGTATAGGAGAGTCCTGTCCTACAGGTCAGGTAATTGAGCATGGAAAGCCTCTAGCCCCTACTTCTAATGGGAGCATCATAAAGTAGTTCTAGTTCATGTCTCACCCAGCCATATGGGACTTGTGCTGCGGCGTTAACTGAACATAGTTAATAATTTCTTTAGGTAACAAGAGTGGATTTTTTAATATAGTTTTTCTTTCAGATCCCAATGACATTAATCTTCACCAAATGTGACAAGCGGAAAAAGAAAAAGAATGGAGGCAAAAGACCAGAAGAAAATGTTAATGATTTTCAGGATTTGATTCGAGGTTTCTTCCAATCCGTGCCTCCATGGATCATGACCAGTAGCGTTACCAATCAGGGTCGTGATGAGATACTCCTCCATATGGCCCAGCTACGGAACTACTGGCTCAAGCACTAGCTTTGAGAAACATGACATCGTTAGAGCAGGTATGTCAATCTTGAATCCTCAAGTGATTATATAGATTTGAGTTGCTTTATGTTTTCCCTCATAGAGCCAACTAGTAGGAGACTATCTAGCTGATTATTTAAGTTCTAAATTCACCCAATATCTCTTGTTTTCCAGTAATAGAGAAACAGCTTTAAATTAATTAACATTTTATACTGTCAAAAATAAAATGACATGCTTTTTTTGTCCACAAAAACAAATATTTTATTTAATATTTATCATCGCAGATACACTTTTCCAGATAGACTTGCTTGATTACCAGCTAATATGGTTATCAATTTATCTATTTTCCATGGTGTGCCTTCTCTGTATTGCCCGAGTACCTACAAGGCCCAAGGCTAAAGCTAATGAAATGAAAGCTGGATAAAGAAAACTATTTAGAACAAAGCTTGATACTGTACAACACCATGCCTGTATGAGGTTCTACTCCCAGCCCTGTACGATTGTTCTAATGAAATTTGTTTTGGATTTTCAAAAATGGTTATTATCACCTGTAAATTAGTAATGATATTTTTATTCAAATGCTTGGATACTTCCAAAGTTCTATTGTCGTTGATTTTAAAGAACCTATGTGAGATTTTTGCCTCTTACCCCCGAAGTATCACTTCATGGAAAACCATCACTTTTCATGAACGTTCATAACATCCTACTTTTAGCAGGCCACTGCATTTTTTTTTTTGTTTGCGGCTGGAGATGAGCTGAAGAATCAAAATACATGCAATGATGCAACTGGAAAACAGCACCCGTGTAAAAACTTATAACATTTTTCTCTTTATACGACAGTGAGAAGAATGAGATATCAGATAGTAGTATCATTTTTCAATTGCTGTTCTTTATCAAAGCTATCAATTATCCTTTATGCTTTCGATGTTTATCAGATCGTTGCATTTTTCATTGAAGTTGAAGATTGAATAAATGCTTTATGAAGTTAAGGTTTTTTTTTTTTTTTTTTTTTACAGCTGTAATCATGGATTAAAGTAAACATTTCTTCTTTTACGTAGTACTTCTCTCGGGTTAAAATAAGTGCTCATTTGAAAAAAAATTATTCCATGTCTTGTTAGCTTTTTAATAATTGCCTTTTTCTACTAATATCCTTATTAGTTTTATAAAATTAGATATTAGATATGAGCAATGAGCTAAGGTAAAGGCTGGAGACCCACTTAGCTTTTAATTACTTTAATGTTTTTACTCAAATATAAGTTATTTACTTTTACAAATATTTTTATTTTTTAAAATTTCTCTTGTCACCTCTAAATTTAAACTAATGATATTTTTACTTATTTAAATTAACTATATAAATTTATTTTTAAGTAAAATATATTCACATACTTTATACAATGAGTTTAATGGTAATTAACAATGTAAAATAGTTTAAATTGTTATCCAATAAAAAATTATCATTAATATGATTTTAAAATAATTATCATAATCTATTTTTTCTTATTGAATACGTAGAGGTTACTTTTTTTACAGTAATGTTTATTAATTACTTAGAAAATAAATATTATATTATTTTTAACACTTTATTAAAAAAATTAATTTATATACTCAATCAATATAAATTTTTTTACACAAATATTCAATAAAATGCATATTTTTATTCATTAATATGACAAGACATTAAGATATATCTTTATTAAATATCTATATAAAAGTATTTTTATACTAACAATCCACACAATTTAATAATGCTTTAATCATGTTTAATTTTTTTAGTATATCTATCAATAATTTTAAATGTTTTTAAAAGAATTACCATTAAACTCATTGTATA
>PYAF01002533.1:2270765-2294052 GCA_007407185.1 Glycine tomentella
TGCTTTAATCATGTTTAATTTTTTTAGTATATCTATCAATAATTTTAAATGTTTTTAAAAGAATTACATAATCGTTTAAAAAATTAAAAATTTATATTGTTTTTTAAATCTTATAAATTCATATTTTATAAATTTATTACAATCTAAAAGTTTTTTTTAAATCTTAAAAATATTTCATTCTATAAAAAATTTAAAAATTCGTAGTATTTTTTATATCAAAATAGTCTTTTCAAATCCTATTCTATATATCCCCTAATTTTCTGACACTAATTATTATTTATTTTTTCTTGAGGACTTGTTGCTAGCATAAGTCTCACTGAATACACGAAATTACCTAAATATCCAAGAACACTTTTTAATAAATAAATAAAAAAAAAAACACTGAAAACCCTGAATGCATCTTAACCCTCTTCCTCTCTTGGCATCCCGCTAACTAGAGACCGGAGAGAATCCAGCGAAGACAAACTTCACTGCCGCCAGTAACGCGGCCCCAAATTGCATTTCACCACGTGCCATCCTTTTCCTGCTGGGGTATGTATCTATGTTAAACAATTTATCAGAACTTCTTTTTCTTTTCACCAAGTCTTATTTTTCCAATGATTTAATGGACATTCCTTTTCGTCTCCTCAAACTCACAACTACAATTGTTTCGACGTAGAGAGAGAGGCGTTAATCTGAATGGGTTACATCCACCATGGAAGAAACGGTCTCAGGCACATATTCAGATTCAGAACCGCCACCGGCGTGGTCAAAAACTCCGCGAGATCGCAATTACGCACTGCATTACCCTCCCATTCTTCCCCTATCCTAGGCAACAACGTGCTTTTTTTCTCCACAGGCGACAAATACCTGCAGGAAATTACGGCGGAGGTGGAGAACGACAGGCGCAGGGAGCGAAACGAGCGTTTGCGCCTCGGCCTCGACACCGCCGACATCGACGCCGAGTCGGAGCAGGACTACATGGGCGTGGGGCCCCTCATCGCGAAACTCGAGAAGGAAAAGCTCAAGGAATCTCCTGAGCTGAACCGCTACGAGGAGCCCACCGACTCTGAGGACGACTCCGACGAGGAAACCAAGGACGACGCCGACAAGAAGGTGAGTGATTTCGAGAAGAAAAAAGACAAGCACATGGACCTGCTCGATAAATTCACCTCAGCCGAAACCCTAGACGACGCGTTTAAGTGGATGACCAAAATAGATAACTTCGAAAACAAGCATTTCCGCCTGAGGCCTGAGTATAGGGTTATTGGTGAGCTCATGAATCGGCTTAAGGTCGCGACAGAGTTGAAGGACAAGTTTGTTTTGCAGAACAAGCTTAATAGGGCGTTGAGGTTGGTGCGGTGGAAGGAGGCTTATGATCCTGATAACCCTGCCAATTATGGCGTGATTCAGCGTGAGCAGCCGACCGCTGACGCGAAGGAAGAGGCTGAGTTCGAGAAGGAGAAGCAGAAGCAGATTGAGGATGGAGATAATGCTGATGCTGCTGATGATGATGAGGAGCAGGAGTTTGATGACATGAAGGAGAAGGATAATGTACTGATGGCCAAACTTGAGGCTATCGATAGGAAGCTCGAGGAGAAGTTGGCGGAGCTCGAGTATACGTTTGGGAGGAAGGGGAAGGCGCTCGAGGAAGAGATCAAGGATCTCGCTGAGGAGAGAAATGAATTGACTGAGCAGAAGAGAAAGCCGCTTTACCGGAAGGTAGTTTCGTACTTGCATAATTCTCTGATTTTTTTAGCGTGTTTGGAAACCTTGTTGAGAAGTAAGAAATCATGTCTGGAATGTGGAACCAAACACACTATTTGTCTTGGCATTTTGGACCATAATCAATCTCTCATTTTTTATGTAAAGTGTTCTCTAAAGTGAGCTTGCAAAGAGTAGATTAATTCTTTATTAGGTTAAGATCACACATTCACAATGCACTGAGGGTTAATGCACTCTTACTGGCTCATTTTACAGATGAATTCACTTAATAGGAGCTTGCTCTTTTATATACGTTTAACCACTCTGTAAAACTTTTATCATTGTCGTTTCTTTTACTTATTAGCCTAATTTTTTTTGTAATCCTTATAGAAAGAAAATTTCTTTATCTCTATGATCAGTTAGAAATACGAAACAATTTTTTTTGAGGCACTTCCCCACTTCACTCTTTGACCAACTAAGGACAATTTCTTGACCAATTGGACAGATTAGTTGACTAATTGTATTGTTAAAGAACTCCTAAAAATAGCAATCATATAATTTCAACTGGTTAGTTTTTATTTATTGTATTCCCTTTTCTCCTGCTTAATAATATATCAAGTGTCCTGTTTCTTTACTAATTTTATGAAGTGAAAGGTCTGCCTGTGTAGGTGAGGTACATAATGCATTCATAGCATGGGAACTGCTTGTTTAAATTTACTGACTTGTCTTTTCCTCCAAGTCTTATTTGTTTTGATTTCAATTTTTATATAGTTAGAGATGCCTTCTTTGTTTGTTCGTAGGATTTTCTTTTTCTTTTACCAAGCACAAAATAATATTTTGATGTTTTTCAAAGCTATTGACATTCTTGTAGTTTGATCTTTTTTTGAAGTTCTAATTGATTCTTATGTTGTGCACTTTCATTGCTCTTGTTTAAATAAACTTTGTTATTTCTCCCATATTCTTATTTTGCTTTTAATAAAGCTGAGTTATGATTTTGTTTTTTGTTTGGGTTTTTGTATATGTTACCAGGGTTTTGATACAAGATTGATAGACATGAACCGAACTTGTAAAGTCACAAAGGTATTTTGTAAATCTGTGCTTCCTGCTGTGCTTTTCCTCTTGTCTTTTGTATGTTCTTAGTTTGGTTTGAATCTCTTGATCTAGGGAGGACAAGTTGTGAAGTATACTGCTATGGTAGCTTGTGGCAACTATAATGGTGTTATTGGTTTTGCAAAAGCCAAAGGCCCTGCTGTCCCAGTTGCCCTTCAAAAGGTATTCACAATATCTTATTAGGTCTTTCAAGTTCTCCTTCAAGTGGTTTGGCTGTGGAATGTTTCCAATTGTTCTGTGTTCAATGTAGAAAAGTTTAATGAGTTCATTACCCGACATAAATATGAAGAGATAGATTTGCTTTTGTTTCAATTACTAGTAGTAGTTTCAAGCTTATTGAAGTTTTGATTTATGTCACAAATCTTGTGATTTTTTTATGGCAGTTATACTGCCCAGGGGCTTTGTCTTTGGCCAACATTCTGATGTTGAATCGACATAGGTTTTGGTTAATCCTTTAGATTATTTGGGTCATAATTAGTGGGAGGAGCTAGGATTGATGACTATGACTTCTGTTCTGTTATTAGATATGTTTGATACAAAACATCTGCCTAATGATTCCACAAACCTTACATGTCTTATTCAGCATGCACGGATTTCTTTCAAATTTTCTGTGTTTCAACAAGCTTGGTACTAATTTCATTAACATATCCGTTTTGATTATTATAAAGAGAATCCAAATAATTTCCATTATTTCATTATATAATGTTGATAATGAGTTGCAGAAGGTGCATTAACCGATTTTACATCTTTCTAATCTAACTGAAAATCCGATATTGGTAATTTGTTATTGTTGATTCTCGATTAACTAACTGAAATCCAATTTTGAATGTTCTAAATTTTGCATTCTTGAGTATGCCTTTAAAACAATAAGTATATTTATTTTATCTCGAAGTAAAAATCTTGTGTGCACTATGTTTAGTGCAGTTTAATAATTTATTATTCTGATAACAACATAGCATATTGAATTAGTGGTTGATTTGACTACAATCAGGCGTATGAGAAATGCTTCCAGAATTTGCATTATGTAGAGCGACATGAGGAGCATACAATTGCACATGCAGTACAAACGTCTTATAAAAAGACCAAGGTAGTCAATTTCTTATCCTTATTCTAGTAGTACCTCCCCCATTTATCTCATGAAAGTTCATCCTCTGTTAGAAAAATTGAAATATTTTGTTTTAATTGCATTTGACATGTAATGACTGAGTTTATCCTGCCTGTATTCATCCTGTATATTATATCATATATAAATTTCATGTCTTCTGCATTATGCCATAGGTTTATCTTTGGCCTGCTCCTACTACAACTGGCATGAAAGCCGGCAGATCAGTCGAAGCCATACTGCATTTAGCTGGTTTGAAGAATGTCAAGTCGAAGGTAACTGATGCCTAGAAAAATTGAGCATGGTCCTGTAATTTTAGTGCTAGATCTAATTTTTATTGTCCTGATAGGTCATTGGTTCAAGAAATCCTCATAATACAGTTAAGGCTGTCTTCAAAGCACTGAATGCGGTTCGTAACTTATCTTGCCGATGTTTCAAACTTGCAACGCAAGTATTTCAAACAACTTTTCCCTGTAATAGTGTGATATCTCATGTGGCATTTCTTGTTTGTTCCAGATTGAAACGCCAAGGGATGTCCAAGAGAAGTTTGGCAGGACTGTGGTTGAGAAGTATCTCTTGTGATAGACATGGCAATGTGGTGAGTTCAATGGCCTTTGGCGGTTGTCTTCCATTGAATCTCTTAATTTTTACTTTTTATTCATTTGCATTTACCAAGAATTGGAAGTGAGTTTCCGGAATGCATTACTTGTGAACATTAGCTATGGAATTTTGGCTGTAACTTTTTGTTCTTAAACGCATAAGGAACAATAGTTTAGGAAGGTTCCTTTTGGTTAATGTTTGTTTTTCCTCACTTTTAACGAGGCATTCTACCCACGCCCCTTTTAGCTGGATACAATTTACATTTAGAATCTCTCACACTCACGCCCTGAAAAGGATAGTTAAAAGTCAGAGCACACAACTCAATGAATGATGTTCAGCAAAATAAGTGTTCCTTTATCTACCGAGATATATCGATTGGAAACTTGTTTGAGTAGAAGTTGCAGATGATGTCTTCACGGCTGCCTTTGGCTTTCTGCCTTGAAAAAACACATTTCCTACCAAATCTTTAGACCTTGAAATTTTATTAATTATTCAAGTTTCATCTTTTGCAGTTCGAAAAAGGAATTTAAAGAAAATTTCTGAACTCAAGGTGAAGATTTTTTAAATTATATTAATTTCATATTTAGATTAGTTAAAAATAATTGTTTGTTCATTCTTTTATTTAAAAATATTATTCCTTATATTTTATATTATTAAATTTCATAATAAACTAGTTAAAATGATTCATAATTGAAATTTATTAAATTAATTTCTTAATGAAACCATGCTGGCGAATGGTTCAGCAGGAAGTTCAACCCCACCATAGACATAGCAATGTTATTTCAAGAATTAAAAATATCCTTACTAGAGAATGTTCTGAGGTTAGGCATACACTCCGTGAAGGCAAAAGAAAGATGTGCTGATATACTTGCCAAATGCGGGAGAGGAGGCCACCAGATTAACCAGCAGTTCAATGCTATTATTTATTTTTTTCAACTACATGCTTCATTGTAAAGGATTAATTTGGTAAGCATAACGGATCTTCTTATATTGTTGGTGATGTAGAGTAGTAGGAAAAAATTGAAATATCTAGGGACATTTGCATTTGATTTATATAATACTTTTTTGTTGAATTTTGATTTATATAATACTAATACTACTAATAATAATTCTATAGCTTTGTATCATTTATGGTTAGCTAAGGCATTACATGAATTATGTTATGGGATTATGATATGATTAGTGCCTCGATAAACCTCTTTGAGGAGACAGATATACAATTAATACATGTTAAATAGTGGAACAAATTTGATATCTCCTTAGTCAAATATGAAAAAAAATTATGAATGGGTAAGAATGTTTCAACAAAGGTCTAAAGGCACAAGCTAATAAACAATTATTATTCTTAGCAGAGAAACAAAAAATAATGGTGATCTTAACTTTCATAATCTCTAAAGAAGAGTGAGAAGTAATATTAAAAGAGATTATTTTAACATTATCTTTGAAATTTGACGACGAGGTCTCATAAAGTATCAGGACATTATTTGTAAGACAAGGAGATGATTGTTATGAGATGTATGACTAAGCAAATAGTTACGTGACACCCCAAAAAAGTAGTTACTAATCAAGTAGTAACATACATAGCACCTCAAAAGAATAAAAATATGGAAAAAGCATTCAAAATTGAAAATTGAAATAAAAATCAAAATGCCATAGACTTGCAACGGTACTACCCAAGCATAAATCTAAACTTACTAATCAATGCTGCAAGAAACTACAACCAATATACACGAAGTTTTTGTGATTCCCAAACCTGACGTGAAAAACCTATTGCAAAAATCTTTAGCCAACAAGTTTCAAGATTGAAATTCAGAAGAATCTTTGAAAATATACTGTTTAAATAAAATAAAATAAAAAAGTGTGAAACATAATTTATTTCAAGACATATATTTAAATTTTCGATTAATTTCTTAAAATTTTGCATTATATACGAATTTATGCATTCTTGTAATGCTGGCCCTCGGTAATATTTAATAGCTTACTATAAAAAATGAATTATAGACATCAGCGGGGATAGCTCAGTTGGGAGAGCGTCAGACTGAAGATCTGAAGGTTGCGTGTTCGATCCACGCTCACCGCATGTTTTTTAATTTTTTTCGGGTTTTACTCTTATTTGTTCTTCCTCCTTCTGTCAAACCAAAGGGCTATAGTAGTTCGAGAGTTGTTGCATCTTGCAACAGAGTTAGATATGGTACGAAAAGCATGAATGCTTTTTCTTCAATGCCTCTTGACATAGATCTCGTTAGATTCATAAGCAACAGACTCAGAAAAAAGTAAAAAAAAAACTGATAAATATTAGCGTATAGATTCAGTGTCGGATGGAACTGGAGCCAGCAAGCAATAGCAAGAAAAGCTTATCATCATACTAATAATTAAGCACAACTGCACAAGTAGTGTGTAACTCTGTAGTGTGTTTGTACCCTTTTTTCTTTTCCGTGTGTTTGTCCTCAACCCCAAAAGCTTACAATGAGTGTTCCTTGTTTTCGTGCGTTTCACATCACTTGACTAATTATACTTTATCTCACACTATTACGCTAACATTATTAGATAACTGTCGTTGCTGTACTCTCGTTTAAAAACTCATCCAAGGGACAACTGTAAGGAGAAAAAGGTGAAAGAAGAAAACAACTTACGTGTGTATTTTCTTGAGGAAATTTCTAGTAGAAATGGGATACACACAAATGATTTGTTTGTTAGATATGGAATGCAGATGAATTAAGAAAGAGGATGAAGAAACAGAGCGAGACTGTATATAAGAAATAGGCGAATATATAAATAAAAAGGTGTGGAGATATCGCAAATCTTTTTTATTTCTCTTCAAAATTTTTTTTTAAAAAAATAGTAACTATCTTCCTTATCTTTTTCTTTTTTCTCTTTCTATTTTCATATATCCTATATATATCGCACTTATTTCTTTTCTTTGTATCAAACATCTTGAATAAAAAGATAAGTGTTTTGAAAAAATTTCAAGTAGTAAAGATGATCAATACTCGAAAACGACGACTCCCAAACGATGATATTGCATAGGAGAGTATAAACTGTGGGTGATTATGAACATAGATTTGTTTGCTCTTCTATTTTTTTCCCCACTTTATTCTGTTCCTTCTTTTTCTGGAATCCCGTATCTTTTGGGGGCTCGTTACGAAGGATTTTGGTCATAATCTGGTGCCATAACAGCCTTGTGCTTGTGGTAGCCCTAGTACACTATAGGGAAGGTTCCCCGTTGAAATTGTGTGTTGGACTGTTATCCATGAGATTATGTTTTGGGCTTTATGTTTTTTAGATCAACATTTGGTTTAAATTGGTTATATGTATGAATCAAGATATTAGCCCAGAACAATACATGTAAGGAGGTAAAACAAGGTATATTAAGCTAATCACTGTTTATTATTTAACTTACTTTATAATGATTTCTACTTTATTTATAAAAAAAACGTTTTATTCATTACTGGCTAACATGGTTTGAACTAATTTTTTCAGCTAGTCAATTTAATGGGTTAAGTGCTGAGGGACTTCTCCGTGTACAGTAGGCAAGTGGCATGGTTGGCATGCGAAAGCCACCCTTTTGGCATCTCTAATTCGAGTTCAAATTATATACACTCATAATATATAATTTGTATATTATACATCAAGAACTAATTATATCCAAAAATATATATTAAAATTATTTTATTTTTGAGTAAAAATATTAAAATTCTTCTTCTTCTAATATCATTTTTTCCTCCACAAAATTGAATCTGACCAAACAAATTAATATAAGTGAAAAGCTACTTACTATTGTAAGTTTCTAACAAAAAAAAATGAGGTACTTAATTAATTAATTTTGGCCAAGTAGGAAATTTTAAATTTTCGTAAGTCAATTTTTGTAATAATGTAGTATAAAATTATCTTGGGAACTTGTAAGAGGTTATTTTCCATGACAAACATTCCAAGGAAAGCCAATCATTTGATCCAACCCTAACGATAGATTTGGACTATTGATAGATGACCTTTTTGTTGACTAATAATTATATTGCCTACCGTCTGACTTTGACGCTGACTGTTCCGATCACCATTCTTTCTCTATGCCTTCTCTCTAGTCTATACATACATTAAGGTGTGTACGTGTACCAGTGTACCACCAAATCACCAATTAAATTTTAAAGAACAAGAAAGTGTATGTTTGTTTTACAGTCTATTTAGTTCAAAGAAGGAAAGCAGAGATGAAGGGAAATAAAGAGAAATTCCTTTATTCAAGTTAATTTAAGAGAAGCAAAAGAAAGGGAAGATAGAGAAGGGATATATCGGTGTGTAGGGAAGGGAAATTAAATAGGATAATGTATTGTTATATTCTTATAAATAATAATGAAAGATATGAGAGATAAATAAACCTACTTTTAAAAATAATTTAGTTTGCACAATTTAAAAATATAAATTATTTTATTCTCCTTTAAAATCTCTCCGATTTTAGAGGAAAAATAAAAATAGATGAGAGATTTTAATTCATTTATTTATTTCCCTTCTAAAATTTTAAATCAGTTAAGGTAAAGTTAAAAAAATTCCTCCTCTCCTCTAATCAAAATATACCGAATACTGAACATAATTAATCCCATAAAATTCATTTTATATTATTTTGTAATTGAAAATTGTAATTTAAATCAAGTTTAATCATAAATCTTGCTATAGAATGTGCCTCCGTGAGAGAGAGAAATTGGTTTTAATATGGAAGCCAGGGATATAAAAATCGGAAAAAATTAGTTCCTACCTTCCTTATTAGAATAAAGAAAGGAGAAAAGAATGTAATGGCCCATAGAGAAAAATCGGCTACAAGACGTATTCACCAAAACTGTTAGGATAGTCAATAATTTGGAGTTTTGGACCACAGACAATCGAGTCCTTTTAACCCTTCAAACTACAATGGTCCTGAATCCTGATTAATCTGATTAGCTTCCATGTGCACCATGTGTGCGTACATTTTGAATTGCCCTATCAAGCTTGTGGATGCAATACTATACACCATAGCAGGACCACCTTAGTTGAGTGGCTTTTCCTAAGTGCAGAACTTTGAGTTGCAATTTTTGTTCAAAAAAGCAATTGCTTCAAGCTGGCTGATAGGGCCTAATCTCCCACTTTGCACTTTGATTGAAACCTGAAGTAGATTTCCAACACATAAACATCCACAGGACCCTTATATAATTTTAATTATAATGAAAAAAATATATTTCTCAAGTGGGTATATTGGTTTATTTATTAAAGGATCTTCTGTATTTTTAGTATAGAACTTAGGGTTAGGGTTAAGTAATATTAGTTGAAAGGCCAAACGATTTCGGTGAATGTTCTTCTTGTAGTAGCATGGATATCGAAGACAAGGACTAGGACAAATGGGTAAGGTACGTATAAATTCTGGAACTCCTCTATGCCAATTAATTGTTGATTTGGTTTCTGCTATTTAATTATTGCAGAGATATTAAAGCACAAGTTTGACTACCTTATTTCTTAAAAAAAAGTTTGACTACCTTATAATTAATTAAGTTTGTTTGTTACATAGATGTTTGATAAATGAAGGTATAATTTCTCACGCATGATATGAAATAGTGTTTAAATTAATTGCTATTGTTTTTTTTTTCATTTTTATATATCTTTAATTCTTTAATGAAATTCTTGATTTGTCATTTCTTTTACTAGTGTTGTTTATCTTAATTATTAAACTATTTGCACTACTTTTTAAAATAAAACCTTTGATCCTTAAATAAAAAACCATAAAGTTTAAAATTAACTAAAAAATCAAAATTATTATTTCCTAAAAAAGTTTTTCTTACTAAGTAATAAAAAAATATGTCAATTTTAGTAGTATTATTTTCTATTGACCAACCAATATTTCAATATATAGTTGATTTTATCAGAGACTTCTAGCTAATTCAGTATATTAATAAAATAACTTACAGCTTTCAATTAAATATTACTTTTCAACTTGTTTATCAATTACTTTTTGCCAAAGATAACTCGTCGATAACCCAAAATTAAGTTTCCACTACATTATGAAAGACAAAACATTACACTTAATTATGAAAATTTTAAAAGGTGTATATTTTCAAACTTAAACGTTTAACGAAATTTGAAAGTAAATGAAAACTTGAGGCTGATCCTAACTTACAATTAAAATTTAATGAGTCTAAAGCCTTTTTGGAATTTGAGCTTCCTTCTTATTATGTGGAGAAAGGTTTAGATGTATAAGGCCATTTTTTTTTTCATTTGTCTAGGTGGAAGGGGGTCAAATTAGAATTAAGAGAGAAACAATTTTCTGAGTTAAATCAACCACCATTAGAAATTAAAGAAGATATAAGAGAGCAACCAACTCGCATACTTACGTGACAATAACCATAAATTAAATCACAACCAAAGAATCATTCATAGATGGATGGTGCTTAAATTTATACAGAAGGTTCAAAACATGTGATGCTTTATTTTCAATGTTTTGATTGGTGATTAGAGGTTTTCAGTATGAGGTAAATTGCTCGCAATAACATCTCTGTTTCGGGTGTTTTTTATGTCTTGTTTCTAATGGATTGGTAATTAAATATTCAACTTTCTCCCAATAACATATGCTCTCGTTTATAAAATATTCAATTTTCTTTTCGTGACTTGTTTGGATACAATATTTATCTCTTTTATTTGCATATAGCGTGAATATTTAGACAATGGGGTACGTGATGTTTTAGTTATATATATAATATTATTATTAATGGTTAAATGAATATTCGAATTGGAAGATAGATCGATGTCGTGTAAGAAATGATAAGGGGGAGTGTATGTAGGAAATGATAAGGGAGTGAGGAATGGGAGAGGACAGGTGATAACATTTAAAGATGGGCCCAGTGTAGATGGCTCAATGATTTTTTAGGCAACATGTCAATTCTTGGTATTTGGTAATCTCTCTTTTTCTGTTTTTTTATTACTTTTTTTGGGTGAATCTCATGTTCTGTTTGTTTTGATTAAATATAAATATGCTGCATAAGACGAAAGCTCTTCGATACGTCTGCATCTGTCAGACAATACCGATGCAATTTTTCAAAAAATAAAGTTCCTAAACACTCATGTAATGTCATTTAATACATGACAGAAGTATATGCATTGTCAAATTCTCGGACATTCTTCTACATTAGTACACATCATATGTATACGCATTGCTCACTTCACAGTGTATTGCATGCATGCAACAATGCATGAAATGACTCATGATTAAATTTTAGCAGCATTTTATGCGTGCAACTAGGTTCCGTTCAAGGTCAGAAACGATACACTTTTTCCCTTTTGGTTAACAAATATAACAATGATATATAAAAATACTGTACTTTTATTGTTCGTATGAAATTTAACTTAGGAAGTATTCGGTAGAAGGTAAACTTTTTTTATGTATGGAAAAAATTATTTCCGAAAATTATGAATATTAAGAATCATGATTTTGGTAGAGGAATATTAAAATTTATTTAGTTAGTCATATTTATACATATTTCTTGAAAATCAAAGAATTTGATGTTTGGAATTTTAACTGAACTCTCCTTAATATATACCGTAAGTGTTGTTTTTGGAAAAATAACTTCATTACATACTCTTGTGTAAAAAATTCAAAGTTTTTATTTTCATATTTTTTATTTATTATGAGAATTTTATGGTTATGTTTAACAAGTAGTTAAAATGATAATTGGTAACTGAAAGTTGGTAATTTTTTTTTATGTTGGGGAAAGAAAAACGACTATTACAACGGAGATATGAAGTGTCTAAAGCATCAACTGCTAGACTAGCTTGAACATCCACAGCAGTAAACGACAAGCTTCATGCATATGAGATTTGAAACTTTGAATCTTAGCAATCAAAGGGGCATTAGAATGTCATTGTTGAACCCCTTGAAGGACCAATTGAAAGTTCGTAGCTAAGATTAGTTAAGTTAGTATAATATTACAAAATAAATAATAAAATATAATAATAAACCTATTATCTATAATTATGAATATGTTATGTAATAAAAAGGTAAAAATAATTTATTTTCATAATTTTCCTAATTTTCAAAAGATTATATTTTTAACATTATTATTTATTTTCATAATTTTCCTGAATTTTTAAAGGATTATACGTTTTTAACATAATAATTTTTTTTTATAATTTCCCTTAATTATAATTTTTCTGAACTATAAACGTCGGTCTTAACTTCAAAAACCTATTATAAGAAGTCTATTTCAATTGAATAAGATATGTCAGTTATATTTGAAAGATAAAACAGAATTTTAGGAACCTAGCTGGATAAAAGGTTAATTTTTTTGCCTATTTTCACTGGAACATGAACCCTGTTTTACCTAGTCGTAGTTAAATGTTCCCACGTGAAGTGTTTTATCCATGTTGAAGAACTTCCATGAATGAAATTTTCCTTAATTTTTGCTTTTCCTTTTCCAGTTTGTTTGGGATTCTTTAATGAACTTTGACAATATAATTTGATTGCAAAACTGAATTCAGGCTCAACCCAACGTAAAATGAGGTCTAAAGTAAAAATTGATAAAAAAAAATTATACTTTAATAAAAAAAGTGATATGTAAGATTTTTTAATCAACATATTAATCTTTTTTTTTTTTTTTACTTTGAAAAATTAATAACAAATATTAATAGGCTTAAAGTTTAAGTTTTGTTTTTGACATTCTGATTAATGCGATGTGGATATATCTTCAGGATAAAAAATAAGTCATTTTATTATTTTCCACTAAGAAAAAAAAATTGTCTTTAAATTTCTGTTTTACTTCTTTCTTCTCCCATAAAGATATTGAATATAATGAACTATTTTTTTCATTGAAATTTAAAAAATGAATGTTTAAATATCCTTCCCAAACAAGTAAATAGATCCGAAGCATCATATAAGATGCAATCAATCATAATGTACAACAAACTATTATTGCAAAAATGGATGAATACAACCAACTATCTCGTGAAGTTTCACACTTTGAATAAGGTTGTTAACTCAAACATCGATCAATCGATTGGATTTTTTTTTTTTTTTGGTGACTAATCACCTGGAGTTTAGGATCAAATAAAATATAAAAAATAGGTAAGAACTTTTATATATATATATATATATATATATATATATATATGTTAAAATGAATTTATAATAGCCATGTTACTAGTCTGATACATACCTCCTTATGATTTAAATTTAGTTAGGATTAGGAAATACTTTAATCCAAATTAATTAATAATAAATATATTTTTATTTCATGGTTGCAAATTACTACAAGATTTCACACAAATAAAGTATGAAAAGAGGTATTTGTATTTTTTATTGATTGAAAATAGTAAATTAAAAAATAAAAAATAATCATAATACCTTTAATTTATATGTGATTTCATGCATATATTTTCTATCAAAATTAATGTAATTTCCGTTATTTACTTTCTTAAATTTATACATTTGTTCACTTTAAGAGAACTAAAATCCTTTCTTTCTTTTCTTTTTCTCTTACCTTTTTTTTTTTTTTGCTGAATCTTTCTCTTCTTACCTATTTCACCTCAACGGTAACCTGGTGAATGTAAAAATTATCTTTTATTTTTAAAAAAATCATAGAGAAAAACCATTGATGATTATTAAGCTAATATGAAAATAGATTTCTTCGAATGTTTATAACTCTAATACGAAAATTAATTTATATAGGTGTGCGTTAACTCTTTGGTTCAGAGACAATATGGTGAATTAAGCTAATGCATTGCCCGATGACCAAAAACCATCAACCGCATCTTAAAATACGTTATTGAGAATCTTCCCATGGTGGACAAACAACTATAGGGATGTGAAACACTAAATCATAGCAAAAAATGCCTTAGAGGTAGCAATTCTGGTATCATTTGCCCAAAAAATATGCATTTCCCAAGCCACCTTAGGTAAGAAAGTCAAGATAACCAAATAAAGAATTATATAAATAGACCTATCTAATGGATAGGGTCTGAGATATTTTCTCTCTAACTTTAATTCTTCACTTGTGTTTGAGTCCTTGCAAGTACACCATATGAGTTTGGCTCACAAGAACTTGAATAGATTCCGTCCAAATATTCAAATTCCAAGAACTATTTTTGAACAATAGGTAATATATTTAATAACATAAGAATCAACTTAATTTGGTAATAATTTATGGGGTAAAGATCTTTAAAAAAAATTATATATCGGTAATCAAAACGAAAATTGTAGAATATTAGAGGTTTGCATTGGCACACTCATGAGCACAAATTAGGGATAAATATGAGTCTAATCAAATTTAGGATTAACCAATTGAAAATATTTGGGTTAGCTCAGGTTTGTTAATTTTGTTTATATCAATCCAACCCAATTGCAGTCGAAATGGGTTTGATGGTGTCATTGAGGTACATATCTAAAAAACAAAAAAATTGAAAATAGAAAAAAAAAGTATAACAATTTAATGATAATAGATATCTTGTCACATAAATTGGATTTAGAGAATAATAAATAAAAACTAAAGATTGAAATAATTATATATAGAGAGATTTTAATGGTCATGCACTAACAGTATAAAATAGTTTTATATCACTATTCAATCATAAATCACAATTGATATGATTTTTAAAGTAATTACCATAAAAGTCAATTATCTTACTATACATAGTGAGTATGATTGGACAAATGTGTAAAACTTTTTATGTGAGTGTATAATCTTTTTTTTTTCACACACATATATATATATATAATTTAATCAATTTAAAAAATAAATATATTTGATATCCTACTTAATTGCTTATGGTCCATTTATTTTCAAACCAATTTCACTAATTAATTCAACCAAATTTGATATTTTTAGATTAAATCATGTTAAGTTGTTGAAGTCAACCCAACTCATGATTAGTCTTAAAATATAAAAGAGCATCTTCAACACGGGTGTTTCATGAATTATTTAAAATTAAGAAGCGTTGTTTAACAAATTTTTGCCATTGAAACTAATCACTTAGCAGTGCATTGCTTAAGTAAGTTGTTTATATAAATAAATGTGCTTAATTCATTCTTACCGAACTATTTTTCAATTTAAAAATTTAATGGGATCCAAGTTAAACATTCACTCTAGCAATTTTGGTATTGAAGTAAAATTTTATAAATTTTTTTAAAATTTATATGATATTATATTACTTATAAATTTTAAATAAATAATTCATTTAAAAAAATATGCATTGTAGATATTTTAAATAGTACTTATTTTTAATAGATGATTAAATTGCGAAAAACGATATATATAAGTAGTCTTCATTTTACCACAATTGTATAAAAAAAATAAATAATTCGTACAATAATTTACATTTTTTTCACTGATTTTCTTTCTTTCTTTTTATTCCTTCTAGTTTTCACCATTAGCAACAACCTACCAACTATGTAAGTGATGTACCTCCCCCACAATGCTTAATTAACAGTAACATTACTGGAGGAAAAAAAAGGAAAGCAAGGATGATATGATTTCTCCTTTTTCTGACGAGCGGGTAACGTTGAAATCACAAGTGTTGTTCTAAATTTGGAGTAAAATCAAACATCATCAGTGCAATTAACGGTAGCTGCTTTAGAAGCATAAATTTGGGCACTATCAGCCAGTCCTGGAAAGGAATAAACACAATCATCCATTGCTATTCTAACCTCCCAGAATTGACAGTTTGACACTAGGGTGTGACGTTGACCCCACATACCCTGTTACACTTTTTCTTTTTCTCGATAAATAGTTCCTTCCCTTTTCTTATTATCATTACAATGATTCAGACCATATCAAATCAATGTGACTAGCTAGAGTTTGATCACTTCTTTTGATGTAACTAGAACGTATTTGATTTTTTTTACACCCAACTAATTTTAGTTTTCCTGAGTTGATCTGTTTTAAAATAAAATGTATTTGAATAATCGTTGGAACTGTTGCATTGCATTGGAGCATTCATTCGGAGAAACTTTAAATACATATTTAATTTGATGTTAGAAAATTGATTTTGGGCCTAAATTAATTTTAAATATATTTTTATATGTTTGATTTTGTGTTAAAGAATAATTTAAAATTAATTTTAAAGTCTAAATAATTTTGAATAATTTTTTGTTGAATCTAAAATTTTATATTGAATTTTATTTTTAATTTGATTTGATAATAAAATATTTAAATATAAATCACATTATTTTAAAATTTATTTTAACCAAAATTATCTTTTTCAATGTTGATTCAAAAACACATTTAAGTTAATGTATAAGGGGATGAATTCTTTTGTCCATCTGTGTTTGAGTCTCACTAACAATAATTGTGATTTTATAAGATCAGATCTTATACTTCAATTAAAAACACTTGAGTGTAAAACTATTTTTAAGATTGTTCCGTTCATCACTTCTATATCTTAATCAACTTCCACACATTAGATTCCCATCAGAACTTCCACACAGTAGGTGGGGTTGTGTGACTCTGTACACTGCTCTCTTTCTGACAAAGCAAGGCAAAAAGTAAAATAGTGTTACTAAATTAAAATTTCAATTACATATTTCATATTTGTGAGTGGTAATTGTAAAAGGGTGGTTGCGATTGATGATGCAAAGCCACCACATAAGGCTTGTCCCAGCCATTTCCCGTTGCTTGAATTCTCATGGTGGTGTCAATTTAATGAAGTTGGTGAGTAGGTAATAAATGTGATTACAAATATACTGCAATTCCCTGAAATTAATTGCTTCTGGCTGTTTTCAAACGCACATTCTCAAGCTTCTCTACTGAAAAGAGGGAGTGGTCCTGATTCCTACTTGTAATGAAATCATTTCGACAATGAAATTGCATGGAAGTGGTAATGAAAATGGTACACAATCTAACACTTCATCCCAAGCTATAAGTTTTTCCCCCTTCTCATTTAATTAACTTTTGGTTTTTTCTCCAAAGTTTGTTTACAAAATAAAGAAAGATAACCGCAAGCCAAACGATTTAAGCTTTCAGAGAGTCAAACATGCAACCAAAAAAACATCAAAATGTTAAACTCTATTTCTAGGGAAAAGGGGGAAAAAAAGAAGGAAATATAGGTTAAACTGAACATGTCCTCTTAATTCTGTTTCTCTTTCACACTCTCTCTTTTATAAGTCAAACCTACTTAGGCCAAAAAAAAAATGCAATGTACAAGAAGTACATAGAAACCAAGGACCTAAGCTAGGTCCCCCCGCCCCTGGAAAAATCCACCATCTTTATTTCCTTCAACTTCAATTCAATATCTTCCCAACCCCATGACCGATGATTCCATCAAAATTAAGCTGAAGGGCATCAAAGTAAATTCTTCCTCATGTTTCTTTCGCTTTTGCCCACTTCACCCCATGCATGGATATTGGAGGAACATCATTTTGGTACTCGCATTGAACACGTATGATAGCGTAATACCACCAAAAGCCTCCGTTTCCATTTATGTACCAACTTCAATAAATCCCTCTTCTCTTTTGCCCCTTGGCCAAACCCAAACATCAATTATGATTTTTTTTTCTCCCTTACTTCCAATATCTTTCTTTTGATCAACCCTTTCTCGTAGTGTGTTTGTACTTGGCCAAAATCAAATTAATACTATGAATTATGAATTTGGTTGCGGCAAGTGTGAACGAGAAAAAGTAGTTCTATGATTTGCCCCAGTTTCCCAACACTGTTCAATGTCTTCAGCTATTCTCTTTGCATCCATGGACGCACCAAGTAGACCCTTTTTGGTAAAACCAACCGCATAGAGCCCATTTCTACCTTTCCTCCCATTTGGAAATGGCCTCCTAGGGTACCCATCTTTCTTAGAGAACATATCTTCTTCCTACACAATTTTCCAACCATTTAAGTGTATTAGTATTTTTTTTGCTTTATAGTACCAATTTCAGAATTCAAAGTCATTCAAAAAATAATTTTGCTAAAGTTTACCAACTTGTTGTGTTTAATAGCATATGAATTTAAATTTAAGAGAAGGAACGGGTAAGTGTCATGTGTCACACCTTAAGCCAATTTGGCACATTGCTTTTGTAACCAGTTGCCAATATGATTGCATCATAATTCTCTGTCCTTCCATCCACGAATTCCACAGTGTGACGTTTAAGCCGCTTAATGCCTGGACGTACCTACATCAAAATTTGAGTTTGACATACTCAGATTTTCATTTGTGCGTTGATTTCCAACAAACCAATCTAAGGGAAATAATTAACCCCATCAAACGTGATCAAAACAATGATTAGTGATTAGTGAACGTCTTTTGTCGACTAGCTTTCGGATATTTTTTATTATTAAACAAACCAAAAATACTCTAAATCTTGTGCTTTCCGCCCACAATCTGATTGAAAACGCACAATGATGGAAAATCAAAATCTAAGGGGAAAAGAGAAGGGAACACAATAAGGGGGTCATTTAATTTCATTAAATATAAAAAGGAGGGGCAATTGAAAATTAGTTTTAATGTGGCACTTGATGAAAAAGCAAAAGAAAAAATTAGGTAGCACCATTTAGAATGAAAAAGCATGGTCTAAGTGAAAAATAAGATCAAAAATATAAGATTGACTTAGTGATTAAAAAATGACGAAAGGAGAAAGGAAGGAAAATGGTCATGGGTTTAAATCCTCAACTGATACTCCTAACAAAAATAACAAATTAAGATTTGTTGATTAAATGAAAAATAATATCTTTGTTGTGATTAAAAAAGAAATTAAGATGAAATTGATTTGATAAAAAGGCAAGGGGGAATTAGTACCTTAATGTCTCCACCTTTAATTTTGGCAAGGGTACCCATATCTAGCACAGGAGTTTTTCCTGAAAGGTTTTTGAGTTCTAAGGGACCCAAACGAGGCCTATCCAACCCTAATTGAGAAGTGTCACCAAGCAGAAGCCATGACACCATTAGCAAGAATCGATCAACAAGTCGCATGGGTAACCACTTGAGCAACCACATGGACAACCCGAAAGTTGATTTTCCCAGCATCTCTCGTGGTAGGACGTGTACCTTAACCAAACAAAACCACGAACAAAAATATTTAACACCAACAATATTAATTACTGGATTGTAAATTGTAAACTGTAAAAAGTAAAACAAAACAACTTCAGTACCACAAAGAATTAGAAATAATTAAAAGGTGAGAGTTGATGCACGAGGACTTTTACCTCCTGATTTTTTTTGGGGAGAACACTCAGAAAAATCGAAACAAGAGAAAAAGAAGTTTTGGGTTCAAAATAATGAAAATATCACTGATCACACACACACCTATGTTGCGCATGCTTAATTAAAAATCCAAAGTGCAAGATCAAGTTTTAAGACTCGTGTTTTTACCTCAAAAGAATATTTAAAAAAAAAATTGTGAATAAAAAGAATATAAAATTAAAAAGCTTCTGAATCATTTTTTAACAATCTATTTGAACTTGAAGCCGATCGATGCTAGAATGAAACGAGGGTTTTGTAATTTGTATGAAGTTTGTGTGTTAGACTAGAAAAGCCAAATTTGTGGATATCTAATTACATGAATCTTACTTGGACTGATTCCTTTTGGTTTTCAGAACAAACAAAAAAAGGCTTGCAATTTCGTTTTTCTGATAGGGAGATAGTGGTCAGTAATGCAAAATTTTAAGTACGAACCTTGAAAACTATATTTTACGAAAGTTTTTTTAATTTTTGCATGAGAAGAAAGAGAAAAAACCCATATCTTTGGTTTAATTTGCAGAGCAAACGGTGTATATTTCAAAACATGACAAAAGTCACAACAACACAACACGATTAAAAAAGGTGGAAATCAAAAAAGTGGGCGTCTTGTTGCAAACGGACCTTTTTCATATTAAATCAGAAATTCCAAATAAGGAGGGACATGAACTTTTGGAAAAAAAAAATAAACAAGCACAGATTTTTGTTTCTTGTTTTCTATTTTTTCATAACCATAATTCAAAGGCGAAAAGATGAGTGAGAGTTAGAGTTCTTACTGTGTCTCTAACCACAAGAGAAGCATGAGCATTATGGTTGCAAAGATCTAAGCACACTTCCATCCCCGAATTCCCACACCCCACCACCAAAACCCTCTTCCCTCTGAAATCTTCCCCACTCTTATACAAGCTCGTGTGTTTTATAGGAGCGCCAAACTCCTCCACCCCTTCGATATACGGCACCACCGCCTCCGCATTCTCTCCGGTGGCCACGATCAGCCACCGGCACATGTACTCCGTCGTCTTCTCCGCCTTGTCCACGCTCTTCACCCGCCAGAAACCGAGTTTGCCGTCAAACTCCGCATGCTGCACCGTCTCATTGAACCTAGGCCTAATCCCAAAACTCTCCGCGTAATTCTCCAAGTACTGTACAAACTGTTGCTTTGAAGGGTAATTTGGGAAGTGAGAAGGGAACCCCATGAAGGGAAGCTCGCAGAATTGCTTTGGAAGGTGAAGGCGTAAGCGATCATAGGTTTTCAGCTGCCATAGAGATGCTATGCAATTGGATCGCTCTAGTACCACGCTTGGGACACTTTTTTCCCTCAGACATGCTGCTGCTGCCAGCCCTGAAGGCCCGGCTCCTACTATCACAGGCCCATGAACCCACACCGTAGAAGAAGATGACGATGACAACGACTTGTTGTGATTGTTCATGAACAACGGGTCATGTGCTTGCTTTCCTTCTATTTCTCTCAAGAAATATTCCATGAAGAATGCAATGGAAAAAAAATAAAGAAATTGAAAAAACAAGCAATTCAGGTCTCTCGATATATCGGAGGATTAGTCTCAAACTCTTGGCCCACCAGAGATATCTGGAGAACTGAAAAAAGGAACAGGTTCAGCTTGAGACAGAGAAACGGATAAGTAAGAAGAAACCACGTTGGAGAGAAAGCAGTTTCTCTCTCTCTGACTCTCTCTAGTCTGGATTTGTAGAAGGATTAGGGTGAGCTGAGGGGTAAATTTTTGGTGCCTTAACTGAAGGAGGATTTGGCCTGTGTGAAAAATCCGTTAAAATTGGAGTGGATTAAGACGGTCTTATCCACTAAACAAGAATGATAATTTCTTCTTTTCTCTCTCTTTCTATGTATGTATCTAGGTTGTGAGTATGGTATGGTTCAATATGGAGGAGGGTTAAGCGGGAGGATGAGCACTAAGTACGGGGCTAAATCAGCATTCATCACAGAGAGAGACTGAGAATGATGGGGGATATCTCTCTGTATATATATATTCCTATTGCATCATACAAGCAATTTTATATGGACCAAATCCAAGTGGTAAAAACAAAAGCAACCATGGTGTGGGGACATTTTATAATACCTATTTAATTAAAAGTAATTTAATTTAGTTGATTGAATATTATATATAATAAATTGTGATTAAATGATTGTGTAAAAAAATTATATTGTTATTGTATAATTTTTTCTCTTTATAATAAAGTATCTATTTTTTTTATTCAACAAAAAAAATAGTATATATGTTGTCATTGATTTAAATTAAATAAACTAAATGAATGCACATAGAAATTAAATCATATAGTTTTGTAGGCTAATTAATTAAAGTTGGGCATTTTACATATTTAATCCCACATGGAAACGACGTCACTGTGTTCGTCAATATTAGGGAAGATTCATTAAGAGTAGATTGCAGAAAATGATTATTCCTTTTTAAGCATTTGCAACTGGTTAACAGATCCAACGTGATCCCAGTTTCATTTAAAAAGAGTTTGTTTTAACTGACAATAACTAGAAAATAGCTGTTGGCGATAGTTCTCGTTGGGCAATAGTGACTCAGCTTGGCTGGGTAGTTTATGAATTCTATCCGAATTGTAACCACGTCAGTGGTATACTTTTATTTTCCATTTTCAAATACAGTCAAAGATTATATATAGCTATATTTGTTTGTTTAATCTTATGAGAAACTATTTAACAATTGGGTGATCTTATGAGAAATTGTTTAAAATAGCTTCTGATTTTTATCAATTTGTGTGTATCTTCTGCTGATTAATTTGGGAGGTTGGAACAAATACAATAAATTTTTTAAACAGATATTATTCTTTTATGAAAATAAAGTTGTAGAAACAGATCCCACAGATCTTATATCAGAGTAGGAGTAGAAACTCTGGACTATATAACATGCATATATTATTAATATCTAATGTTATTAATATTTAAATTCATGTGATAAAAAAATTATCACATAACTTTTTTAAAATCTTAAATACCTTATGTGTTTTCATTTTATCATTTATGATAAATTCTAATAGTTAATATTTTTCCATTACTCTTTCATAAAAAAAACAAGTAATCTCAATAAATATATGCACTCCTCGTGTGTGTAAACATATATAATTAAAGTTAGATAGTTATATATATATATATATATAATTTACATGAATATTTAACTTTTTTTTTTAAATTAATAACTATATTTGTAAGTATTACTCATCAATTATTGTATCGGTAAAATATATTAAGATTATGTTTGATAAAATTAGCTGAAAAGTTATTTGAAAATTGAAAAATTAATTTATTAAATTATAATTGTTTAGTAAAATTAGTTATTAAAGTATATGAAAAGTGTGAAATTATAAAAAATAATTAAATAATAATTTATTTGAAAAAGCAACCAAAAAAAAAAATATATCGATCATAAAAATAGAAGAAAATATAGAAAAAGTAGAAAATAAAAGTTAGTGTTTCAAAAAATGTTATAAATTATTAAAAAATTGTTTACTCAACAATCAAATGAATTTTTTAACTGCTAAAAAAACTAGAAACTTAAAATGTCATGTCGAATATAGCTTAAAAAATTAATTGATACTTTTGAATTTGCTTATTTTTATGATCGATATATT
>PYAF01002533.1:2308288-2319847 GCA_007407185.1 Glycine tomentella
TTATCAAATAGATTTTAATTTAAAAAGAGCTTTAAAACTGAAAAACAATAATAATTATTGAACAACTTCTACTTTATTTTTAAAGTTGTTATTTTAAACTTTAACTTTAAAATAACTTCTAAAAAAACTGAGCCATACATAACCTTAGCTTCCTTTCACATTAAATTTTATATGCCAAATACTTCCTAATTCATATTCTGTATGGGTCTACAATGTAAGTTTAGAACTTATGCTCTATCTTTTTATATAAGCCAAAAATTTATTGATAAAGTATAAAGAATATTTCAACTCATATATAAATAATAGCTTCAGAGTCTGTTGAGAACCTGCTAACTACATAAAAAAAAAAAAAAAGCAACAAATCAGTCTATAAAAAAGGTTGGTGTGAAAGCTTGGTAAAGGAACTTTACAGCAGTTTGAAAAGGAAAAGGAATTCTTCACTAAGCTTACAAGAAATCTATGTCTAACCTATACTTTTAGTAAGATCTAATAGATTAAAAAAAGTGTCTAAATTTAATATTATTTCCTCTAAAAAAATATTATTTCGTTTGATCAAATATTCGAGAAATTAAAATCAAATGCTAAATCACTTGCCAAGCTCATTTTCCCCAATCCCATCCTCCACAATTAATAACTACACGACTACGGTGGGTTTGCCTTTTTATTTTTTATTTGATTAATAATAAATTAATCTCGCTAACAAATAAAACTTTTTATTAAAAATTACGACGCAAATGTATTGGTTTTTTTGGTAGTAATGCAAGTGTATTGATAAACACAAATGAAAAACTATGTACTTGTTATTTATCAAGAGTTAGCATTTTCCTAAAAAAATAAAAGGTTAGCATGTGTTCTGAATGCATGTATAGGGATTATTTTGAGTGAAACATTTTTAGCTAGAGTAATTAATTAACATATGCATGAGAACGTCTTTTGAGACAATAAAAAAAGAAGAAAAAATTACACTCATACTTTACGAGGTTTAACAAAATTACTTTAATATAAATATATGAATAGAAATATGATAGGTGACTCCTCAAGAATTTATAGCCTAACTTACACAAAGTTGAATCTGACTTATTTACTAAATAAGTTAAGTTAAAATGGTATTTGAAATCTATTTAATTATAAAGTGACTTTAGGCTAGCTAGCACATTTAAAAAGACTTTTGAAGTCCGAGACCTATATAAATGAATGTCACTAAAATAATTTATTGTTGTTATTATATTAAGTTTTTTAATATTATTTCTTTATTGATCTATTTAAAGATTTAAGCCAACAACTTTATGATTTTAGACCCATTTATTTATTAAAAGCAAGTTTGTATGCTTAATTATTTTAAGTTTTTTTTTTTTTTTTTACGTTGAAGATGCGGATTTTATTCATAAGAAACAAATAATGAGGATACATCATCAATAATTATGTGGTCCAATTGGATGGGGACCTCCTCGATCCAGCATCTATCTAAGAAAAAAAGAAGACAAATTGACTAACATATGAGCAGCTTTGTTTCCTTGTCTTCTTGAAAAGACAAATCCTGGATTACCATGTAATCTTCTTACATCTTCAACTAAGCTGTGGAATAAGTTTCTTCCCATCTTGTTCTTTTGGTTCCATGTTTGACAGAGTCCAGGCAATTCGTCTCATAAATTGCACCATGAACGCACAACTCCTCCACCAAGATCGATGCCCATCGCAATGAAAAAGCTTCAGCTTCTATAGGGCACCACTCCATGTCCATAAATTTTGTGGCAGCTGCAATGACTTGACCTTTATGGTCGCCAATAATGACCATCCCCAACCCTGTGCCAATATTCTTCTTAATTGTTGCATCAAAGTTCACCTTATAGCTTACTTTTGTTGGTGGTTTCCATATAACCTCGTCTTGGACTTCCTGAATAGCTGGGCCTCTATCCTTTTCTGCCTCTCTCAGATTAGAGAGCATCTTCTGGACAATCTTACTATACTCAAGCCTCCTATTTTGAAGCACAAACTGGTTTCTGCCAAACCATATTGCCCAACACAAATTAATGTCCTCCTCCAAGTTCTCGATGCATTTTAAAAATCAATCCTGGAAGTCTTATGCGTCTTGTTCTATTCCTTAAGCCCGATGGAGATGCAAACTACGTCCTGAGTTTGAATTATAGGCAGGTAACTACATTAAATATTTAAATGAAGAGTTTGTTGCTCATAATAGTTCTACCACACTCGAACAAAATTGTCTAGACCACATACGAGGTGAAGTAGAATTTTTAACTTGCATTACAAAATAGGTCAACTCATGTTTTGACATGTCAATTTATATATAATCTTGTTTATTTTTAATTAGTAAGTGTAAATTTCCGTAAAACAAACATAAAAAGTAATAAAATTGGCATTAAAACGGCCTATTAGAACTTGGGGACTATTAGTTTGAAAAAAAAAATTGGGGATTATTTACGGCGATGAAATGCTTTGATAAGTGATAACCATGTCCATGCCTGATGAAATGTAGGGTTGTTAAAATAGTGTCCAATAGAGAGGGAAAAAGAATTGGGCCTATAGGAAAGTTATTGTCGACAATTGGACGCTGAAATGTTTTAACAACTATTCGTTGAATGGGCAATTAATGGAATTAGAAGTGGCCACCATTTTCTGAAGCAAAGTGAAGTGGCCAATATTTTCTTTATTTGCTATGGAAACTTAACTTATTTTTTTCATTTCCGTTAATAAATTTATTGTTGATAATATAATAACAAACAACCAACTGGGATAGAGCTATTAAGAAAGGGATAAAGCTATCAATTATTTATTACAACACGAATAAAATAAAAGAGAGGAAAATAAAAAGCGGACTGAACTTGTGTCTTTTCTTTATTTATATTGAGTGTGTTTAGTTGAGAACTTATCTTATAAAGAAATCATTTTTAATAAATTATTGAGTTTTTAAAAGAAATATTTATAAAAAAAATTACTTTTAAACACGTGTTTATTGGTCAACTCATATATATTGTCCTAATAAAAGGGGAGGGGCTATTATACTAGCCTTTTTCAAAGAAAGGAATGTGAATAAAAAAGATTGAATAAATTTATTTTTTTATTAAAAAATCATTTCCTCAAATAAAAAATGGCCAAGACTACAAACTCAAATAAATTTTTACTTATTATAGTTAAATTAATATATATATATATATATATATATATATATATATGTGTGTGTGTGTGTGTTTTATGACACGTATTCTATTTCAAACAAAAATCTCACCCTCTAAAAAAACAATCTTACTTGAGATAGAGTCAAACATTAAATACAAACATCTATTTCACTATTCATCACATTAGATAAGCTTCAACCCTTGTCTCATTAATATATTGGAATATTATTGTGTATGTTTTTTATTCATGTCAAATCATTTAAAATCATGTTAAAATATATATTAGATAAATGTTCACATGTTTAATTTCAAGTTAAGAAATTAATTTTGACTTGAACTAACTTATATAATTTTTATATTAGATTAAAATTATACATTGAAATTTTCTAATAGCTTATTTTTAAAATAAAAATATTTAAACATAAATCGCATTATCTCAAATTAATTTTAATAAAATCAAATTTATAAATATCGACCCAAACTCACAGGGTTGTAATTGGAAACATAGGATTGTGATTTGAGGATAATATAAAAGATATTTGCACTAATAGTGCATATGTTATTCACTCAAAAAGGTATCATTTGCAAATAAAAAAAAAAAAACAAATAAGATTGTCTTTTAATTCCAGTAAAAAATACCTAGTCTCTATTGATAAAACTAATTAATTGTTAACTTTCGCGAAAGAGATAGCCTGAGTTGGTTTCTTTTTATCAGCCAGATTGCTTGATCTGTGAGTTTAACAAAAAGAGTAAATGGAAAGATACTCGTACAAACTTTAGTACGTCTTTTGTTTTAGTGTATATTAAATTTAAATTTGTCAATTCTGAACTAGAACTAGAAGCACGGTTTAGTAAAATAAGACGAATCAACGCATCCATTATACGGAGTTATTTTGTCTTAAACAGTAATCTCAAATTCAAAATTTTATCATACAATTATATTAAATATTTTTTTAAAATATCACTGATAATAATTTTATCCAACTAGCCTATTGAAAAAAACATACAATGTGATACAATAAGTCAGTAACATACTAACTTAGCATTTAGACCTTTGGATGTTGTTTCTCTTTGTCACTCTCTTTTTCCTTTGGGAAATTGTTATAACTTACTTAAGAGTTTTGTTAATTAATGTTATGTCGTTAGTTAAGAGCAATTTTAGTGGGAGATCTTTGGGAGGAATTTTAAGCTGAAGATCTCTCTTTTTCTATATCCACCACGAAAAAGAAAAAGCATATATTCACGTGGAGATCCAGATCTTCCACAAGAACTCTGAAGATCTGCACAAAATTCAAAAAAAATAATTTTTCATGTGACAGGATAAAAAAATGAAAAAAAAATGAAATTAAAAGTTAAAATTAATTACTTAAAATTAATTATATGTTTTATTAATATTCATATATTTTTTCATGTTTTATTAATTAAAATTAATTACTTAATTAATTTAATTAAATTTTAAATATTTAAAAGTAGAGTCCATGTGAGATCCATTAAAATTATCTGAGATTTCAATTTAGGATCTACCAATAAAGGAAAAAATGTTACAGATCTTAAGAGGTCTTCAATCCTACGTGGCGGTCTAAGATCCCAATTTAGGATCTACCATTAAAGATGCTATAAGAAACTGGAAGAAAAAATATTTATTACATAAATTATTATGGAAGAATATAAAAATTATAATGAATAGTATAATTTTTTATCTTTCAATAAAAAAATATTCATACTTATAATGCTCTTAGAATATTGGTTTACTATTTTTCTTTGTTTAAATAACTGAAAACAAAATGAATATGGATTTTATTTCGAAAACGAGATAATGATGAAATAGGTCCATCATTCCATTTTGTTCCGAATAATTTTCTAGCTTTCGATACGCTGAATGATGCTTCATTATCAATCTTTATATTTGCATAATTTAGTTTATAGGGATTTCAAACTTAGTTCACCGTCACCGCCAGCAATGGCCAATGAGGGAGAAGCTATTGAATAAGCAAACCGCCCCACCATTGTTGGTCTGCCAAATGTTATCCAAACCACACCAATTTTCTTGCTTTCATGAACTAATTTAAAATTAACATGAAGGAACCCAAATTTAGCTTCAATTAGTGGATATCACTTTTCCCCACCAAAGATTACCAATTTAAAATATAGGGTTTTACTAAAGCCTACCAAAAAGACACATTAGTGGACTAAAGTGTTATTTTTAGCTAGATACTTACTAGTTATTAGCTTAGTTGTAGCCTCTATCATGAGCTAAAAGAGATAGATATCCGTGATCCGGGGAGTGGGAGGAAGGGTAGTGCCTACTGTAGCCATTGTGCATTGGACTATGATGAGAAGCATGTTCAGTAATGTTAAACTTTTTTTAAAAAAAGGACCAAAAATGCCTAACTCATTGCTTTACCACGTGCTTTGGGTTTCATTTGAGGTAAACCATGCGTTTATCTATAACTTGTTTGGTCTTATTTAGGGTGGTACAGTGGTACTCAGGCACCCAACTCATTGTTACCTTTTTGCAATCAATTTGGAATAAATAATCAAAATCCAATTGCCATTCTCCATAACAAACGACCAGAGGGGGGAGGGAGAAAATGGTACCATCATGTCATTGGATGTTCTTTCTTGAGGAGTGGGGCTAGAGAGTACAAATCAATCCAATCAAGCCAACCAACAAATAAAAAGCCCATAAAACGGCCCAACTACAATGTTCGTTTGTGTGAAAGGAAAGCATTTTCTGATTATCGGTCCACATTAAATGGATAACCCGTTTGATTCCTGCCCCAATAAAATTCAAAATTTAACTTTCTATATCAGCTAATTTTCTAATACACCCAGCATGCATAGTATAATATCAATTTTGCCCTTTTTAAAATCCGTAAGTTACATACCGACATACACCATTCAATTCTTACGGATCATTGATCCGTATGAGGGTAAAGTTGGAAATAAAAAAAATATGTTAGGTGTATTAGAAAAAACGCTGGTGTAGGAAGTTAAACTCTAAAATTCATGCAAAACTTTTTTGGACCCGTCAAAAAGAACCACTTTAGATTTTAAAATAATTAATTTGACAGAGTTAATGTTAACAAATTAGTTTATATGATGATAAAATTTTTGAAATATTTTTCAAATAAATAATTGTTTAAATGAAAATATAATAACTTCTAAAGGCTACATTTATAGTACAATGCAATACAACTCAAAATAATATAATGTAAATATATAGTATATGATATACATCTGTAACTCACTTTTATTAAGAGATTTGTAAGGTATTATTACTCATGAAAGCCTCTACTATACATTTTTTTCGCCTTTTTGTTCTTAGTATTTTACCTAACACTGAAATTAATTTTATTCCTATTTTGATAATTCATTTTTTTAAAATGGCAAAACATTTTATTAATAAAATATTAGAGTAACCACGAGAAGTGGCCAACCCAATACCGTTTGTACAAAGACAGCGGGATATTGCTTCCTGCACTCCCACTATTACTTCCTGCTACACCTCATTGGTTTCCAAGAAGTCCAATCCAGTGGCAAAGTTAATAACTCAAATAATTTTTTTCAAGTTTTATCAGGTTATAGGTTTTATATTCTAAGAACTTTAGAGTCTCAAGAGAAAGGAAAAATAATTGTATTTGTCAAAGGGTAACAACTAACAAGGTAACTCTCTTCTCCTTTGTTTTAAGGTCATTTTTTCAAGTATTTGACTATTTGGATATGTAGAGGATAGGGTATATGCAAAAGACACCATGAAGCTGAGTTTAAAACTTGACATCAAGCAATAAAGTAATAATAATATAAAGTCTATATCATGGTGGATCATATATTTAATCATTTATTCATATATATATATATATATATATATATATATATATATATATACACTCATTATCCTTTGGACGTTAATTACAATTTTTGCAAGTACCCTACGATTATGTGTGAAACCAATCATCTCCAAATTAAATGTTATAAAATGCATAGTACAATATGCAAGGACATATACCTACCCCAAAAAGAACATAGATCTAATTTCTAAATATCGCAAATCAAGCCTATTCAAGGTGGAATACCTTTTATTAGCTTATAAAAAGTGAATATAGTAGTTCCTCTTAGTCAAACATGAGTACAAAAAGTGCTAAAGGAAAAAAAGGGGAGAATAAACTTTTGACAGCAGTAATCGTTGATATCAAATTATGGAGTTGAAGTTTGCTTTAACACTTCAAATTTAGTATTACAAAAATGTTTCCCCCAAAATTACATTTGCTATCTTAGTATATTTCTTAACCAACTGATCAAACGAATGATGAAGGAAAGATAGATCAAAGTTGACAGCGGATGTCAATGTGTCTTAGTCATCTTGTCATATATACTGTGTCGTATAGTGAACATGGTAAAAGAAAAAAAAATGTTTCGTTCATATCAACAAGACAACACATATATACCAATATTAATTAGCAGGTGGTTGATTAGCCATTATCAAATATATGAACGTATCAAGTTATTGGTTTTTCTGTAGCCACGTCCGTCACTCCATATCCACGGAAACTTGACCTTAATTACAGGACAAGAAGTGCACTCCAAGGGTTACATTAATTTGTTGTTGTTTTATATAAAGAGGGAAAGAATCAATTTTCAGAGAGACTCTTTAATGAAATCTAACCGATAAAATTAATGATTTATTATAATTATTAAATTTTAAAAATAAATAATAAAAATAAAAAGTAATTTTTAATATAACCATATTTTCAAATTCAAATCTATGATCAATATCTTATCAAGACGTAATTTTATCATTATGATAAAACTTATTTTCTATTGTTATATATAAAACAAAATTGAAAATAAACTGCTCATTTTTTATTTTTATAGTTACAATTTTTTTTTCTTTTTATTTCTTACATTTAAAAATAATCTATTTTAATCCATTTACAAATACTTTCAGGTTTCTTTTGGTCTTGGAGATTGTAGTAAAAGCCTAAAAGGATACAGTACTACACAGTGGAAAAGAAGAAAGCCACACTGTGAGCGAAATTAAATCATGACACACAACCCCCCTGGTCAGCCGGTGTACGGCTAATAAATTTTAGTAGTTGTTTGTTATCTGATCCATTTTGATATCATATAAAGTCAACAAAATTAAACCATGCTTTAATAATTGCCGGTGGCATCAAATCAAATAAAATTGGTGCATCGATAAATAGGTTTTGATAATGTTTAATTTTATAAATAAATTTATATAACAAATTTCATAAAATAATATTTATTATTTTTGAGAGAATGAATAGTAAAAAAAATTATACATAGTGGCCGTAATATAGTAATGAATCTCCAACTAATTAAATAACAAGTCAACAAGTTGTCATTTGACTGCTCTAATTTAGGGCTTAGTTTTAAAAAATGTATATTAACGTATGATTTTTGTATTTTTATATATTAGTTAACTTTTTTTTAGTTTGCGGGCTTATTGTATATTACATTTTTATCGTGATCACGAAGTTAATAAAGTTACATGTTAATATTATTAAAACTAATACAAACAGACAATAATCTATTATTTTGTTTTAAAGTTGTTTTGGGCTTCAAATGAACAAGCTTAATGATCATCTAATGCAAATAATCCATTGTCAACGTGGCAATTTTGAAAAACTCTATTACTTTGAAGCCATAATCAATTATTAGAATAAAAGACAAGTTTAATTTTTAACTGATAATAATAAATTATCACACAATAAGATGAACCTAAAATCATCATAAGCTAATTAAATTTTTTAGAATAAATTATATCTTTAATGTCTATATTTTAAAAACATTTTATTTACGTTTCAGTCCCTTAATTTTTGTTTCGTCATTTCTTTTAGTCGACCACCTACCAATTCTTCTGAACCTAAGCCAAATGAACCCCAAAGGATATTTATAAAACTAAAATTCTTTATATTGAATTAATGGCTAGTTTCAAGTACCTGGTCTCTCAAATCTATAGTACTTCAATTAACAAGGACAAATTATTTAATATAACATTGAACTAATTAATGACCTTTAATAATGTCTTTTTAATCCTAATATAAAAAACGTAGAGTTCATTTAATAATCAAGATAAGAAAAATATGAGATTAGTAAGAGTAGAAAAGGTGATTAGCATGAAAAGTTCCCTAAATATTAATGGATCCTTAAAATGTTAATAAATATTAACTTTCTGATTATTCCTAAAAAATATTTTATTTTTAACTTTAACTTGTGTCACAATTATAGCATAATTAAAATAAAAAACATTTATAAATTGTCTCGTCGCCTACCGATTCTCAGGTACCCTCGTTCTCAATATGACTATCACTATCTTAAGTTCATTATCTCTACCTACTTATTTAAAGGCACTACATCAGTGAACCCAGGGCAGTTGAGGTATTTAATTAAAATGTATGATAATATTGGTGGTAAGTTAACGTTTAACTGTTTAAGGAACCGATTCTATAATTTCTTAATTAAGTGTAACTGTATATTCGGCATATAAATATGCCGTGAGGGCAAGCCTCTCCGAGAACATCTAAATTTCTCCCTAGCTTTTCTTATAGTTCCTATATTAATTTTTTTCTTCCTGAGATTACCAAGCTCTGCAACTTTGCTTCTCAACATGGAGTATCGTCTCCTACCCATTTTTACTTTACTCAATGTGAGCTTCAGCATCCAAACAATGTAGCATGCTTGCTTATTTGTAATTTATTTAAATTAAGTTGTGGTTTCCTTTTAACATAAATAAAAGCTCGATTTCTATTTAGAACGGGAATTTTCTTATACTATAGCCACAAGAGTTATAATAAATGGGATTTATTTTTATAAGTTGTAAAACATTTTCTTGTATTAATTTTATAACACACACACATATATATATATATATATTAAATTTGATCAATTACGCAAATTAATATTTAGCACTGTATTCTACATATATATATATATATATATATATATATATATAATTTGAAGAGACTGTATCACATATTATTATAATGAAAAGAATAAGGCCAGGTGCTGCATAATCTGTTTGGAATGTATTAAATGTTTAATTACGAGATGTTTTTGTATTTGACTTAACTTGCAGCTTGCACTGGTGGCAACCCATGCTGCTTTACCTCCTGAAGTTTACTGGAAGTCGGTGCTTCCTACTACGCCAATGCCAAAAGCCATCTCTGATATCCTTTACCCTGGTCAGTGCACCATAGTATAAATTTTAAACTAAGCTCGATCATATGCAATTTACATATACAATATTTGAAAAATAAATTAGAGAATCTTGAAAAGAAATTAATACTCAAGGAATCACTTTAATTATTTGAAAATGAAAATAATACTTTTTATGTTATCAATATATTACTATTTTTTAATGCTTCCGATTTTTAAATTTATTGATAAGTGCTATTACCGTAGTGATTTTTTTAATTAAGCATACACACTAGTATATAATAAGTGTAATTCAATTAATAATATACGTTAAAATTTTGAAAATTATAAAATATATTATTGGAGAGATAAAAAAAATTAAATATGAAATCTGTAGTCACATAATCAACTTAAAGAGTGAAACTTATGAAAATACATCAAAATTTTAACATGAAAAATCTAACATCCAATAATTAATTAATTAATGACGGTGGTGAAAAAGATATATATTTTTATATAGTTACTGGTAGTAGCCTCTTTCTATTATAACTTTCTCTTATAGCTATTAGATCCCCGGATATTAATTATAATTCTGGTTAGCTACATGCATATAAAAACCCCATGCATGCATAATCCTATGCATGTACATGTTGAATGACAGTTTCCATTCTCGAATTGGATATCTCTGCAGTTTGCACGATCTCTCTCTTCGAGGTCCGTGTTTATATTCTTTTAAGAAAGAAAAATGTTTATGTAAAAAAAAATAGAAAAATGTTAAACACCATACGTTGATTATGTTCTCTTTTGATTAATTAAAAGTGTAATTGAATTTGAATATTTTGACTATAAGTCTCAAATATAATTTTTGTAGATAAAAATATAATTAAAAAGATAAATTTTACTAAAACTTATTAGTTGTATTTTCAACCGACAAAAGACTAGTCGTTGACCAAACTATGATACTATATAATTATAATATGATATTTAAAAAATTACTTTTATGAACATGTTCTTTATTATTGAATGACATTAAATTTATTTAAAGTTTCAAAATTTTATAGTTCTCACTTATAATTTTAAAATGTTGAACAGATTTTGATTAATAGTAATAAATATATATTTGGATGAGTATATGCAGATAATATATTGTTAACATTCCTATGTAGGAAAATATTATACATATATCCCTTTTTCTCTTATTTTTTATCTTTCTCTTATTTTTTTTATTGTATCATTTGTCACATCTATCTATTTATATTTTTTT
>PYAF01002533.1:2321150-2333979 GCA_007407185.1 Glycine tomentella
CACGATGACCCCAACGTCGCACTCTTCTTCTTGGAAAAGGACTTGCATCCCGGAACAAAGTTGAACTTGCACTTCACCACCAGTTCCAATATTCAAGCCACCTTCTTGCCACGCCAAGTTTCGGATTCGATACCCTTTTCATCCAACAAGGTGGACGTTGTATTCAACAAGTTCTCCGTAAAACCCGGGTCAGAGGAGGCTCAGATCATGAAGAATACTCTTAGTGAGTGTGAAGAGGGTGGCATCAAAGGAGAGGAAAAGTACTGTGCCACTTCCCTTGAATCCATGGTTGATTTCAGTACTTCCAAGCTTGGAAAAAATGTTGAGGTTGTGTCCACGGAAGTAGTGGAGGACAAGGAAACGGGATTGCAGAAATATACCGTAGCACCGGGAGTGAACAAGTTATCAGGGGACAAGGCTGTTGTGTGCCACAAGCAGAACTACCCTTATGCTGTTTTTTACTGTCACAAAACTGAGACCACAAGAGCTTACTCTGTGCCTTTGGAGGGTGCTAATGGGGTTAGGGTTAAAGCGGTAGCAGTGTGCCACACTCACACGTCGGAATGGAACCCTAAACATTTGGCCTTTCAAGTGCTCAAAGTTAAGCCAGGAACCGTTCCTGTCTGCCACTTCCTACCCGAGGATCATGTTGTTTGGGTTCCCAAGTAGATTTGCTTTCAAGTCCTTCTTTCCTGTTCTTTAATAACTTAGCTTCAGTAGCACTACAGAACTTTATATATGCATGTATTTGCGCGCTGAGTAGTTCTCTACATATTTATAATTTTTTGCTGTTTATTTAGATGCTATGCGTGGCTTCCTATGTATAAACTATGATGCATTATATGACTTATTATGTGTTTGAATAGTAAATCGTTATAGATAGTACGTAATGCAGCGTCCTCGTTCTCTTATTTAGATGAGAGATATTGTTGTTATGTAATCACGTTGTGTGTTCAAATTTGCCGCGATTATATATATATTTGCTCTGGATCCCGGATACACATCGACCTATTGAAATCCCGGGTGAAGAATTTTGTTATTGTGATGGTGAAGGAAACCTACTTGAAGTTTCATACATGAAAATTTGTAGATTAAGGGATTTTGTAGATTATATTTCCAATCAAAATGGCTTAAATCTTACAATGAAAAAATGCCTAAATCATAAGAATTAAGTGGCATGTTAAATCTATGCTACAAATGTGAAAATTAAATAATCTAATCATGTCTATACACAAATAACATAAGTAATTAGATTAAGTGCAGAAAATTTAATATCATAAATACCTCCTGCAGAAAAATTAATATCATAAATACCTCTTGTTATTGTTATTCTTTTATTCCTTCAAAATGAATTACAATTGTTCAATATGTGAATATTTTGTAAATCTTCTAAACTCTAATTCTAATGCATAAATATTACATATATTTCAGAGTGAGCTAATGAGATAGTAGAATTTTCAATTTAGATTAGTGGACCACTGATTACTATAAAATTTTAGGAACTAACATCAGAAACAAATTTATGTAACCCATAAAACTTGACCAAGTTTATTCTCTTTTGTTCTTGATCAAAATTAAACAATTTTTTAATGTGCTTCCATAATAGAAACAACCCGAATCTCTCAACCAATTGTGAAAATGTGAACGCAAACGAGAGATTGAAACAAATTGGATTTTATACAATCTGCAACATGGAAATATTTTATCATCACACATTTTTCAAAGAAATTATTTGATTTTTTACAATTGATCAAAACTCATAAGATAAAAAAATTCTCTTAATCAATTTTAACTTTATTTGCAAAATTATTTTAATTTTTATAATTTTGAAATATTATCACTTGTTAATTGAACAAATAGAAAAACATTCTAGACTATAAGTATTATTATGTGACAATTTTTAATTACTATTTATATTAAAATTATCAATAGCGTTAATTCTACAAGATAGAGTGACCAATTATTGAACCAAATGTAAATGATAAATGACTAAATATTTTTTTAAAAGACAAAATGATCAAATTAGCTAGATCTAAACAAAAATATAAAAAACTAAAAGTGTAATTTAGTCAGTTTTTGAAATACTTACTTTGAATTCTTCATTAATTTTTTCCTAATAAATTAAACTCTAAAACAAATCAGCAAAATTCTACGGGTAACTATGGTCCTTCTCAGTGAAATTGCCTTTTGATGTAGCCAATGATGGATCAGTCCATATAAGATTGTTTCGTATGCTTTCGAGTGTCTAAATTTGTATTAACTTTGGTTGTGACCTTTCAAAAAGTTAGAAAGATTAAGAAATTTGCACACCAAGTTAATGCACGTTTTAATATTTATTAAATACTTACAAATAATTTATGATGGTTTTAAACTATTAAAAAAATAACCACTGTAATATATGATTGTTGTATCATCTTTCATGTTTCTCTTCACAGTAAGAATTAAAAATACAAACGAAAAATAGTTTAAGGACTAACAAACACTATTGAGAAAAATTTAGGGATTACAAACAAAAATTGGTGAATATTCAAGGATTAAAAATATATATTTTTTATATGATTTCATATATATTAAATTGGTTTATTAAACAAAGACACTAAAACTACACATGCAATTATGATATTTTGGAAATCCAATTGGTGCAATTTAAATGTATGGGATCTAAAATCACACATTTTGCTTGGGAACTTAATTGAAATTTGAGAAACTAAAATCACGTGATATCAAAAGATCAAAAGTCTAATTAAGTTTTATGAATTATACTCAAGCAAAATTTGTTACAAAACAAAAAGATAAAGATACATATTGCATTTAGAGTTGAACAAATGGGTTTGTGCTCGTGGATAGGGATAAAAATGGGTCGGACCGTCTATCAGGAGCCTTTGGTATAACATCCCTATACATCTGATTTATTAACAGATGATTAATCAGTTAATTAATTAATCACGGAAGCAACTAACAAAATGACGTTATCATATGCCATCAACAAAGCCTACTTCGCATTACGGATGGCAAACATGCAGTTCATGCATAAAAAGTTTCAAAATATATAATAATATACATCCTCTTAGTTTCTTCCACCGGGGGTACATAACACGTATATATATATATACACACATACATACAAAACAACGAGCCAACATGCTCTTAAATTAATGTCTAAGGTTCAAACGGAACCCGATCACTACCCGACCTCTTAGCTCGAGATGTATCATCCAAGCTCCTCTCCCCTACTCGGGTCTCTTAGCCCAAGGTGCATCATCCGATCTTCGCTCATCACTTGCAATACATAATCCCCAACCGGGGTGAGATACAATCTCTGTAAACTCAGGCTTCTTGGAGGCCTCTCCTCCCCCTAGTTCACTTCCCACGATACATAGCATCAAAATACATATATCATACAATACATCGCATGTATGTCGCAACACAGGTGTCATTCCGTGGGGTGCTACCAACATCAGGAATGCCGCACAATTATAGCATACATATATATATGTGTGTGTATATATCACCAATAAAGATCATCCATTTAAGGGCACAGTCTCTTAATATATATATCTTTGTCCGAGAAAGATCATCCACTGAAGGACATAGTCTCAGGACTTTTCGACGTATATGACACTTCAAAGAAAATATCATCCACTTAAGGGCACAGTCTCTCAGGTTTCTGTATCCATTAACCACAAAGAGTTGTTCCACGTCTGACTCCAAGGGAAGTCCATACATAGTCTATTCTACTGGTCAGAGAATCTCATCAATCATACAACATATCATCACAGTATGCATCATATACATGTTATTAGTAAATGCAGAGCACATTATTTTAATATCACATGCATCATGACATACAATAACCAACACTCCCTCGGAGTATGGTAGAACACAGTCAAAGGAAAAACTCCCAAGAATGGAGAGCTTACCTGCTCCGAATGCTACACCCGCTGTCTCGGCCTCGTGATCACAACCACCAATGTCCTCCGTATCACACTCTCTAAAAATGTTCAGGAACACTAGGGAACGACTTTCCCAAGCTTGAACATCCTAAAACCTTTTTTCCTTACGAAACGAAACTTGGTGGGGCTCTTGGAGAAGGCGATCTCCTCGTTTGGTGGTTTTTAGAAAGAATTGAGGTTAGAATCTAGCTATAGGGTGGTTCCTTTTAACTTTCAAGTTGCATGCAAAGAGTTTTGGTCAAGGGTAAGTGGTTATGAAGTTTCTCTCTCTATAAAATGGCGAAAGCAGAAAAAGGAAGAAGATGAAGGTGTTTCTGCGTAGAAACGTTGAGGAGTGGTTATATATATATATATATATATATATATATATATATATATATAATATAAGTGACTCTAGCGCATGCATTACACGCCTCTGATGCCACACTAACACTAACGGGTTCAGATTATTCTACTAATTAGTCTACTTTGTCTAGCTCGATATGCATAACCCGAACAACCTTGTGCAAGTTCAGTTCAATGTTTGCCCTCATCCTGGTTCATACCCCAACACCTTATTAAACTTAGGTTTTTCCCCCTCATCCGGGTTCGTACCTCGACACCTTACTAAACTCAAGATCAACCCTCATTCGGGTTCATGCCTCGGCACCTTAGTAAACGCGAGGTCTCCCCCTTTCGAGCTCCTACCTCAGTGCCTTAATAAACGCAAGGTTTCTCCCTTTCGGGTTCCTAAACGCGAGGTCTCCCTCTTCCGGGTTCCTACCTCGGTGCCTTAATAAATGCGAGGTCTTCCCCTTCCAGGTTCCTACCTGGCTATCTTAATAAACACGAGGTCTCCCCCTTCCGGTTTCCTACCTCTTAAGCACATTTTTCCCAAAGTGCCACCTCGGACACACGAATCCGGATTCCTCGTTAGCACTACTTTAGAAGCGCGATCCCGAATCTGTTACAGAATCATAACATTGAAGATTTTTAGACCTAATTACATATTTAATTATGTAATTAGTCTCCTATATCTGGATTATTTACATGATTATAAGATTTGGCCTTACCTGTTTAAGGCCTGACTTTGTCTAGTTTGTTTATTATAAAGGCGGGTTAAAGCTTTTTGAAAAGCTTATTTAAATAAAAAAAGGTCTGACTCAAGTTTTAGAAAAAGTCTGTTAGACCTATGAGATTGCCCTATTTAATATATATATATATATATATATATATATATTAAAACTTTAAAATAATATACTTATTTTCCTAAAAGTATTTTTCCTTATTATGAAGGTGGATCATCAATCCCTTCAAAAAATCACCTTAAAAATCTCATAAAATGATTATTACTTATTTGGAAATATAAGTAAGATGTTGATATATTTTCTGTTTAAAAATTATTTCTTTAACTTTTTTAAATTGATTTAAAGTGTTTTGTAAAATTAAATTTTCTATTCAAATGGGCTTGTAGGTCAAACCAGATTTTTAAATAGGTCAAATCAAGCCTAAGAAAAAAGCCAATGACAGGTAAATAGCCTAGACCAAGCTTTATGTTTTTAAATTAGACTAGGCCTAATCAAGCTTGACCTTACCTGACCTGTTTCCACCCTTACTTGTGGGTTACTTGTGGAATCCACAACCTGTACGATATATAGGTTTTAATACTTTGAGCATCTTTAACTTACGTACTTTTTAGCCCAATTTGCTTAACTCACGTGTTAAACAAAATTTATTTTCAAACTTTGTGAGTCCCATGGACATTTTACATTTTAATATATAAAATATATAATACTAATAAATAAGGGGTATAAATGAAATAAAAAGTTTAAGTATTTTCTATATAGTTCAATGGTTGGTGATCGAATGATAATAAAATATTTTGATTTAGTATAAAATGCTTTTTTAGGTAGTTTAAGATGCAAATTATGTTATTATTTTGGATAAATAGTTTTTCATTAGATGATTTATAATTAGTTTTTTTAAAATGGATCAAATTTTAAAAATTTTATTTTACTTTTTTGTCAAATGTGGGCATGACCCGCTAAGTCTATAGACTATGTAGGGCAGGTGTGGGCTAAAAAGAAACAAGCTCGTTAAGAATACAACTTTCACGAAACAGACTTACTTGAATGTCTAACTTTAATTTTAATTTAATTTAAAAAAGGTGCAAACCAGACTCCTGAGAATGAACTTTGTTTTAAAAATCTTAATTAAAACTAAATTTTTTGACTTAAACTTAACAATTTTCTATCCTCACATCGAGTTGGATTAACCAAAACCATTATAAAATATTTACTTGCTACTTTCATCCTCTAGTATATTTTTTAGGTTTATTTTATCCTCTCATTATTAAAAGATTCAATTAGTATTTATAATTAAAAAAATAATTAGATTTTTATTTTTTAAAATTTATATTAAGTTTCTTATTTTTAAAATAAATTTAATTTAATTATAGTCTTTAAAATTTTGGAACGGGAGAAAGAAGAATGACACCAATCAACTTATTTTTGAATAATAAAGGTCTAATTGAATTTAAATAAATAGACCTTAAAAATAAGTTATTTTAAGAATTACAAGAGTTAGTAAACTGAAAAAATTAAACCTAAAATATAAATTAGTAGAAGAAAATAGTAATTAAAACTAAATAAAAATAATAATTATACTAAAGCTTTCTTGGGTATAAAGTACAAATACGGAGATAAAGATATCCGCTGATTTCCTCCTCGCACATTCTGTTTAGGGTTCTACTGAGTTGCTGTCTGGTCGCGTTTCTTGGCGCTCACCGTCACCGGCAAGGTGACTACACACAGGGACTCCAGTTAAATGCCATACATGATGACCCTACAACATTGAAAATCTTCCACACTCTCTTGTCCAGCGATACGATACGGTGCCGTATTTCTCCATTTCTTTCATGACATTAATGCTCTATTTCGAAATTAAACTCGGCGCGGTAAGTTTTACCTTCTCACGAATCTTTCTTTGCTTTTGGTTTTCACTTTTCAGGCGAGGAATCTTGATACGTCAAAACATGGTAGAAGCAGGGGAAGAGGAGGTTATTGAATTCAAGTGGGGCACAAGGAAAGGGTTGGGTGGCAAAAAGAAGGATGTGCAGTTTTACGAATCTTTCACCTACGATGGTGTGGAATACTCCCTCTTTGACTCCGTGTTTCTCTACAAGGAAGGTGAACCCGAACATTACATTGGTAAAATCCTTAAGATATGGGAGAATTCTGATAAGAGCAAGAAAGTTAAGATTCTATGGTATTTTAGACCTTATGAGATTTTGAATTTCTTGGAAGGGAGTGAGACACTTGAAAATGAGTTGTTTCTGGCTTCTGGTGAAGGCGAAGGGCTTGTAAACGTCAATCCTCTGGTAATAGGGTTTTCTTAATTAATAGTCTTAGTTCAACTAATGTAAAGGTTTTGTAGAATTAGGGTTATGCTTTGCTCTTCTGATGTTGGAAGATTGCTCTGTTTGCTACTAGGATGTTAATTTCTTCTCTGCTATCTGTTTGATTGGAGTATGGGGGTGAGTGACATGGTATTGAACTGTTTAGTTTCTATTACTTAGGGTTTAACAGTGTCTGTTATGGTTCATGGTTTCGAACATGATGCATCAGTTTGTAGCATGTACTTTAAATTATTCCACTGTGAACTTTTAGGCTATGTGTGGGTATTTAATGGTTGATTGCAAGGAAATGAAATGAGGTGGAACAAAAATAAGTGAACTGGAATAAAGTTAGCACTTAGCAGTCTTGTTCAGATGTATTTTGATAGAAACGAAATGGAATGGAATGAAATACTAGTACTTAGCAGTCTTGTTCAGATGTATTTTGATAGAAACGAAATGGAATGGAATGAAATACTAGTACTGACCCATACCATTTGAGGTCAAAGTGGGGTTTTGATGGAATGGAATGGAATGAAATACTAGTACTAACCCATGCCCCTGGAGGACAAAGAGGGTTGTTGATGGAATGGAATGAAATGTTCCATTCGATTTTAAAAATCTAAAAAGTGGAATCTAGTATCATTTCATCATGTTCCATTCCACTCCATTTTATCCTTTTCGATAAATCCAAACATAGCCTGAGTATCCTATTCTCACTGATGTATTGGAAGCGTGGATGGAATTGAATTTTGTCCGAGGGAGGCACAATACTTTCTCTGGGCTGGGGTGTGTGAAGCTAATTTATAGTCAATTTATTATGTATGTGTCTTTTGTTTGCTGTTTAAAGGTAGAATGTATTCGTGTTAAATAAATAAGTGTTGTTATAATTTAATTTGAACTAGTGTTTCCTTTTAATGGTGAAACTATTGCATGCATTTTTTCTTGGTCTGGATTTGACTGGCAACATCTAACTAACTGGCTATTATTTGTTCATTTGTAAATTGCATCAGGAAGCTATTTCTGGCAAATGCAATATTGTTTGCATTTCGAAGGATATCAGGAATCCATATCCATCAGATGAAGAAGTTCAAATGGCTGAATTTGTATTCTATCGTTTCTTTGATGTTGGGAAGCGTAAAATATTGGACAAGATAGTAGTTGATAAAATTGCTGGAATTGAAGGTATGTCATCTCATTAATTTGAAAATTATTCTCTAAAATTCCTCAATTTTAAGATGGAATTACACTCACTTATGGGTATTTAGAAGAATTTCCATACATACTGTATGGAATGAAATTGTTTTTAATGCACTCATCCCATGATTCCAAAGATCAGCAAAATCATAATTTTGTTCAAAAGAAGAGAAAAGAAAAGATTGCCACACATGACAGCCTCTGACTATTTTACAAATGAAACTTGCCGATCAAAAAAAAAAAAATGAAACTTAAGTTATAATTTTCAAATGTTGAATGTGATTAATTAGAGGGAATTTGGAGGAATCTTCAAATATTGACAAACTTGAAAATTGAACCATTTCCAAATTCACTTTGAACGTTTTTCTTGTTTAATGTGAAATTTTCATTACATGGATATGTGTTTTTATTTTTATTTTTTTTGAATGTTTTTTTTTTGTGTATATAAATTGAGCCTTCAATTTATTTTGAATGTTTTAATTGAACTAAAATTTCATTGATGTTCTTGACCTTAAATCATGTGCAATAAGTTTAATTCTACTTAGTTTTAATTTTTTTAATATATTGTGAAATTGTTTCTCTAATTGTTGCAGTTAAAAATATTTTTAACAATTTAGATAGTCAAAAGCTTGTTGGTCTTGTGAAACCTGGTTTAGACAAGAAAGAAGTTAGCGGGAACTTCATGGCAAGTAATGAAGCGGTGGCTCTTTCGAGCCCAAGAAAAAGTCAAACTTTGATTGAAAAACCAGATGGGAAGTGTTTTGACACATTAGTTAGAGAAAATGCTGATTCTAAGTCATTGTTGGGAAAAAACCCTACTTGTAGCATTGGTGTAAAGGAAGCAAGTAAACCTGCTAATGCTTTGCATACTATTTCCAACAAGAAGATTGTGCCTCAAGCCAAAGTTGAAGAAAAGAGGGGTCGTAAGGATTCTTTGGTTAAACAAAAATCATTTGCTAAACTATCACATGGTTTGATAGCTGGTTTGCAAATGAAGGAAGTAACTAAAATGGATGATGGGAGTGGAAAGGGATCTATTGAGAAGAACATTTTGATGTCTAGGGTTGATTCAAAAAGGGATGATTGCGAGGATGTTGGTGTCTCGATTGGACAAATTAAAAAGGGATTAGAGGAGGAAAATGCTTCCAAGAAGGGAAAACGTGGTGGCTTTGGTAAGGTTTCTTGTGTGAAGAAGAATAATGACGGGCAAAATCGAAGGTTTATTACCTATGATGATGACAACAATGATGATGTGAAGACTATAGCTCCATCTTCATCAAAGGATAAATATAAGGTTCAACAGGCAATGGATTCTTGTGATGTGGAGGAACTCCCTTCCAAGAAGTTAAAGATTGACAAGAAGCTAACGAAACTCACTGGTGACAAGCTGTGGAAAGAATCTTCAATGATTTCACCGAATGCGGAACACAAGCTAGATTTTCGTCCAATGGAAGTTACTCGAAGACCAGATGATGTAAGTTGCATTGCAAGCACTATATCTTTGTCTTCATAGTTCTTGTTCTCTTGGCACTTCTTGTACCTTACTACATCACCGTACGACCAAATGAACAATATAGAGTTGTCAAGATAAGGTCAACCTCTAAGGTTGGCATTTGGCCCAACCATGCTTTTAGTGCCTAGCTTAAACAACGATCTTGTTGGGCTAGACTTATATTATAATTAAGCTTGGCCAAACTATTTTTTGAGTTTAAATTAGATCCTCTTCAACTCTTGAGCCAATTTAACTCGGAAGACAAAGGGGTTAAGTTGTTTGATCCTTGTCAATTTGGTTCCCTAACAAAAAATGATGCATTGTTAGGGTAAAACTATTGTCTAGACACTATCAAAACACAAGAAATTTCCATATTGCACTTAATTCTTTTAATTTTTTTAAATGAGTTGCATCATATGTTATGCTTACAAGTTCATCTTACTATCAAACTAATAATGGAGATGAAATTTTTTGAAAACTTTATTTGAAAACTTATACAAAGCATTTATTTTGAACTTGTAAATTTTTTTAGTTGATATCAAACTAAATAATGTAAAAAATTTATAGTGATAATGGATCAAAATTAGGTTGTGTTTATGGGTTGGGTTTGGAGTCCATCTATTAGGTTATCTCAAAATGTCCAAATTTTTATGTAGATTTATTTATTTATGGTAGAGTTATATTTTGTAGATACATTTGAGGGTAAAAAAAATTACTTGTCTACAATTACTTATGTATGGGCTTATATATTACTTTAAATTACAGAAATTGGATTTAATTTTTTTATAATCAATTTTAGTTTATCGTGGTGAATACGAATAGTTTATTTATTGTATTATATTTTTTTATAAAGGGAAATTCATAAAACATTCATGTCTTCATGCAAACCCTTCTAACAATGAGTGATTGGTTCTAGTGATACATTGATTCCCCTTAAGCAAGGTCTTCAATTCAAGCACCGTGTATGTAAAAAATCCCTTTTGCAAGAGCTAGCCTCATTGTCTCACGGGTGTTTTTGCCTCGAACAAGATTGCCTCTTGTGAAGATATCGAGGTTTGGACCTAGAGAATAAACCCGATATTGCGATTGTAATAATTTGCCCACATAAAACCATGCTTTTTAATCCCAGATAGCAGCGTGTAGTGGCCGACCCCAAAAATAAGCTTATGAAATGTCTAACTACTCCTATACGTTTTGTTTAGCTTTTTTCAATAAGTTTCTTGGTGATATATCAAAATAAGCTTATTGAATTAAGTGCTTATGACTATAGCTTTCATGTGATAAGCTTATGATAAATAAATATTTAACTAAGCTTCCATAGTTTAGGTTGGCTTAAGTGCTCAATCCGTTTGACAACTCTAATACAACTTCCAATTTGGGATTGGTGAAAAATTTGGTGCTCATTCATTTTGAATGCCGAAGCTACTATTTTAAATTTGGTTCTCATTCATTTTGGCAATCTCTCATGAGTGTTTCCTACTGCTTTTGGGTTATCAATCTTGTTGCTTTGGAAAATTTCGTTGACTTCTCCGATATTGAGTTTTGATTTAGGATAAGTTTTATTAATCTTTATGAAGGATTGGAAGTCATGACGGAATGTTGGTTTGAATGATTAATTGATGTACTTTAAGGCGAGAAATTTGTGAGGGATGTTTTCTCATCCTGTTGTTTTAGAAGGAAGGCGTGACTAGAAACTATTAAAAAATGATCTGAACCATCAAAATATGGCTTGAGCATGCCAAGACATGGCTCGGTTCGTTAGAAATTCGTCATGAAATTGGTTTAGGCCATGGGGAATATGTAGGAAAAGTTGGGAATAGACTGGAAAAGCTAGGAACATGCTAGAACTAGTGTTGTCAAAATCTGACCAAACTGGCCAGTCGGATTGGTTGATCTAGGAACCATGCCTTTGTGAGAGATGTTTTCTCATCCATCACTTGAGATCTCATTTAGTGCTGTCTTGTTGTTTGAGATAAAAGGCACAACTAGAAACTAGTTGAAAATGGCGTGAACTATCAAAAAATGGCCCAAGCATGCCCATACTTAGCTAGGTTTGTTGATAAACCACCAGGAATTGGTGAAGGCCATTAGGAATATGTAGGAAAATTTGGGAATAGGCTGGAAAACTAAGGTCATGTTAGAATCGGTGTTGTCAAAATTGGACCAAACTGGCTAGTTTGATTGGTTGATCTGGAAACCATGTATTTGTGAGAAATGTTTACTTGTCCCTCACTTCACTTGACATGTTCTTTGTCTTGTTTGAGATGGAGGGCTCGACTAGAAACTAGTAAAAAAATGGTGTGAGCTTTTTGTTTAGTGTGAAATCCTGTAGCGAAGTTTTTAAAAGGAATTAATAGTTAATAGATTTTACAATTCCTGCATGCTTCTTCTTAACATCAATCCAAGTAGTTTGGTACTTTGTCTTTGGTGTTCTAATGCAAGTTTCCCCTCTACTTTGTCATAGGAGGATAGAAGCAAATGGTTTAAGGAAATTGTAAGTTCTTTTTCTCACTCTTCTCTTTCAATCCCTTTCTATAATTGTATTTGCTTTTAGGATGTAAGAACTAAGTATTTATCATTGATGTTTCCTGTTTTGGCTAATGATGTTTTTGACCAAGATAAAGTGAAAGCTTGACACGTTAGGGATGATTTTATATCATTTTCAGCCTTGGGAAGAAAAAATGAAAACTGCTTATGAGCAAGGAAGGCTTGTGCTACTTCAAAACTTGGATCCATCTTTATCTTCATCTGAGGTACAGGTAATAAGCATTCCAAATTTTTTATGGATTCTTATGGATTACATGGAGAACTAGA
>PYAF01002533.1:2341853-2370698 GCA_007407185.1 Glycine tomentella
TGTCGTTGAGTACTATGCTTCTTCTCTGTAGGTTCATCTTTGTAGGAAGCCTATCCTTGAACAATCTCCAGGCAAAGCAATGAGCTTTGCTGGGAGCTTTTAATTTCCACATGTCTATGAGAGTTTCATCTTGCTCCACTGCTATTCCAGCCCACTTGAGATACCTGTATGCGCTTCTTACTGAAAAATGTCCATTTGGCTCAGGCTGCCAGTTCCACGTATCTTGCTGATGAACTTGCAGATTGTGCTCCTGTATGTCTTGTAGAAACTGAATAGCCGATTCAACCTTCCCTTCCATAAGAGGTCTTCTCCACCTAAGATGCCATTCCCAACCTGAAACTGTTGTGCATCCCATTTGCTGAATGCAGTTCTGCTGTTGATTGGATATAAGGTATAGTCTAGGATATTTGTCCTTAAGTGGTACACCCTCATTCCTCCAACTATCCTCCCAGAATAGTGCCTTTGACCCGCAGCCCACCCTCCAGGATATCCCACCCATCAGCCCGTTCGCTACCCCATTCCCACGGCATGCTATGCTAATGTCTATTATCTTTTGGTATTTTGAACTCTGTATTTCTTTAATTCCAGATCAAAGGATTTGGTCTCATGACACCTTTGGTTCATTTTCATGCAAATCTTAATTCCACTTCCTCACTTAATGTCCCAATCCTTTTAGATGAGCCAATTTAGAAATGAATTGCTCCCTAAGTTTAATCTTTTATTGGACTGCTGTTCTAAAATGCATTAATACCAATTATTTACTTCAAATTGGAAGACCTATAACTGCTTCATCTCATGATAATTATGTTATGTGCAAATTGAGGTATGAAAAAGTTTCACATTTATTTTTGCATTGCTTAGCAATTTCCCATCTATGGAATAATTTGTTGGGTTGTTGAAGATTGGGTTTTTCCCCAAGGATTTCTAGAATTTCTTGTCCGTTAATTTTAGAGATTTTGGCACCCTTGATTTTCACTTGTCAAATGTTGCCTTTGGAGTTCATTTGGGAGAGCTGGTCACTTAGGTTATTTTTGGTGTTCTGCCAAAGGTCTTTTCATGGGGGTTGTCTCTGGTGGATCTTTAAAGGTCTTTTTGGAGTTCCTTCTTGGTTTGTTTTTTTGACTGTGTTGTCAAATAACGATTATGGCTGTAGCATAGCAGTATGGCACAGCAGTTTTCAACAAGGTGCTATATATGTGTTATAGTGTGACGGGCTACAGTGGCCTCCATGCTCGAAGCAAAATAAAGGCTTTAGATTTTATAGTTTACTGTGCGTCAATTAATGTCAACTAATGTTGTTTATGTTAATATGCCGCCTGTGCACTAATATGGTTGACATGTTCTAAATAACAGAATATTATTTGGACTGCATTCAAAGAAAGTTGCACAGCAAAGATGATCCAGAAAACTGCCTACTCCAGCCCTCATTCTGGTTAGAACTAGAGTCTCTGTTCCTCTCTCTCTCTCTCTCTCTCTAAGCTTTTTAAATCCCTGTCATGAGCTTTGGATATGACAATGGTGTAATATTTTATTTATGATATAGGTCAAGCTTTTGTTATATTTAAAAAAAGTGAAGCAGCAGAGTCGGTTGTTAGAAAGTTAGACGAGGGCTGTCTCTTAATGTCAAATGGGCGGTATGTACTCAACTCCATGTAGCATGAATTACATTGTCAAATCGTATGGATTCAACTCCCCTCTCTCTCTCTCTCTGTTCATCTGTGTGTGTATGGGGGGTTTGGGTGGGTGGATCTCTCTCTCTGTGTGGGGGTTTTTGTGTTTGTTGGGGGGGGGGGGGGGGGGGGGGGGGGGGGGGGGGGGGGTTACTGAAGAATAGCTTATACACAGTCCACAGACATTCACTAACCATCATAACGGACCTTCACTCACTGCATTGGAACAGCACACTTCGGTTCATGACACACCCCAAATAGAGCCGGTTGCGTGCGTGCCAAAACACACTTCGGTTCTTGACACACCCAAATAGAGCCTGTTGCGTGTCAAACTGAGAAGGAAGAGGGAATCACAATTTGAGAGAGGAGGGGACTTGACGTCGCAAGTGAGGAAATCTGAAAGGAAATCTTCAATTTTACAATTTGTGTTATGATTCTTCCATTTTACAATCTTTCATCCCCTTCCCCTTCCAATCCCATGTAAGATCTAGATTTTCACAACATTGGAAAAGAGGGGAACACTTATTACTGCACTTGCATGACTGATAATTAAGTTTGGATGTTTTAAACACCAATTTATTATGTTGATTAGATACTGAACGGTAAATTTACTTTATCAGCTTAAAAGTCTTAAGTAAATATATATGAGCTAACAATGTTTTACTTATAAGCATCTAATTTTATTTTTTGGTAGACCCCTTGTTGCAAGCAGTGGAGTTCCTTGCTTTCCAAAAAAGAAGCCAATATTTTATGGTCATCATGTTGTCGATCAACTTCGGATGATGCAAATGCAACGAGAGATGGTACTGGATCCATCTCTTTTGTTCATATTTGTGGCCTTATTTTGGAAACGTTGGTTAAATAGTTGGTTCGTTTTCATTTATTTGTCCGTATGATTTTGACTGTACAGAAGGATGTTGTATCTACTTCACATTGTTCTCAGCCCAACAATATTGAATATGATATGGGCTTAGAGTGGTGCTTGCTGCAAGAAAGAGCAAACAAATCATGGAGAATGTTGTATCAGGTATTTAATTTTTGAATAATGTGTCAGAAATCACTTTCATTTTTGTTTTGTTTATTGCATGTTGATTTTTTTCTTATCATTTTTTTATTCTTTAAGCGACAAGGTGAGGAGTTGAGTAAACTCAAAGCTAAGCTGAAGTCTAAAATTTAACTGAGGTCCATTGACCACATACAGTTTTTTGTTGGTAAGTTCTCCTTCAGAGAAAGTTTTCTTTCCTTGCATCTTCTGTTTCTATTTACAGTGCCGAATGTTTCTTTGATTGATATCACTTTTGCAGCAGCCATTCAGCCAACATTTTTGGCTTATGCTTTTGATTTTTGGTTTCTGGAGCTAATGAAGCTGTAAGTTTTCTGCTTCTAGTAATGAATTTCTACTTGTCTCATCTTTCTCTTGTCAACCCCGTTTTGTTGTTTGTTTCCTCTTCATCAGATATCTGTTGTTTGCCACTCTCACTTTAGTATTTAGTCAACTGGGTCCTTTTCAATATTAAATTAAGATAGACATTCTTAATCTTTTTTTGGGTGAATAAGATACTACAATGGTATTAACAGTTTGATTAAACTCAGCAAAAAAAAAAGTTTGATTATTGTTACTTAAACTTGTAGATTTATCTCCTTAACACTGGTTAGTGATTTTTTTCCTTCAAAATTGTGATCTTTGATGTTGTCTATATACTAAAGTGGGATTATTTACAATACCTAACATTATACATAGCTGATTGTTGGCTATTTTAAGTTTGAATTAGGTCTGTTCGATTCAGCATTTTCTTTTAGAAATTTTATTATGATTATATAATTTTTTGTAACCCTCCAAGAAAAAGCAGTTTCAGTGTGTTTTCTTTTCCTCGTGTTAGAATAAAGAAGTTTTGGAATAAAAAATGAAAAAAAAGTTACACTAAAGGCTAAAGTGAATGGGAGAACAAGGTCTATGTCTGGGTTTGGATTTGGAGTTGGAGAGCTTGGTATTTATGTTTTTTTATCCCCATGATTTTTGAATTGTGAGAACTGTGTTTTGGTCGGAAGCCTGCACCTAGGTATTTTCTAATGGGTTTTCAAACTTTAATCTATTTTGAATCTTTAACTCGCAGAAACTTGAATGGACTTGTTCACTGAGGCAGTGGCATGCTTGGGCAAATTTTGGTTTAGCAGTTGTGTAAATATTATTTGGTTGGGGGGGGTGGTTTGGAATGAACGTTTGTTCCATACTACATTGCAAGTTGCAACTCCTTCCCGATCAAGCTGTTATTTTGTTGCCCAGTATAAATTATTTGTTGTTAATATACTACATATACACTGTATGGCCTTTAGGTGGGAAATGTGAAAAGTTCAGTTTTACCCTTTTTTATGGTTATAGTATGTTTTAGGTCTCCGATTCCCTGATTAATTAGTAATTTTGTTTTTGATCCTAAATAAATTTTAGGTTCCTGATAAAATAAAAGTTTGCGTCGAGTTCTTGCTATTTTCCTACCATTAGGATTATTTCGTTAGACGTGATATACAGATGACAGTTTTTGGCGGTTTAAAGACTGTCATTCATTTAATTTTAAAATCGTTGGAATCAATTAAAGAATAAAAAAAATTGAGGTACCAAAATCAATCCCCCAGACCCAGATTAAGGTATTTGGCAATGATTTTGCACATAGTATACATTACACGAGAAAAAAAAAAAAAAAGTAAACTAAGACCACAACATGACATTCTCTGGGATTAATTTCCTACACCAGACATAATTCTAATACACCGAACACTTTTGTCAAAATGCCAATATTGTCCTTGTCTGTTTTGCTCTGTTTATTTTTACATACACCAGCTGAATGCGTCTTCTTCCTTCTCGCTCCTCCTGTTCTTGGTTCTAGCTTGGATTCTTGGTGGTTGTTGGCTTGTTGGTTTGGTATGGAGGTCGTTGTTAGCAGTTGTGGAGGTTTCATTGGCCGGAATCGTCATCGGAGGTAAGTTCGGGCGTTGTTACTGTAGCTGGAAACACTAGTACGGATTGACAATCCGTAAGGCTCATACGGATTGGCAATCTGTAAGGCTCATATAGTTAATCCGTAAGGTTCATACGGATTGGCAATCCGTAAGGCTCATATGGATTGGCAATCCGGAAGAGCCAATACGTATGAGCCTTACGGATTGGCTATGAGCCTTACGGATTGTCAATCCGTACGAGTGTTTCCAGCTATAGTAACAACGCCATAACTTACCTCTAATGACGATTCTGGCTAACGAAACCTCCACGACTGCTAACAACGACCTCCACACCAAACCAACAAGCCAACAACCACCAAGAATCCAAGCTAGAACCAAGAACAGGAGCGAGAAGGAAGAAGACGCATTCAGTTGGTGTATGTGAAAATAAACAAAGCAAAACGGACAAGGGCAATATTGACATTTTGACAAAAGTGTTGGGTGTATTAGAATTCTGTCTGGTGTAGGAAGTTAATCCCTCTCATGTTTCGAGATCAGTTAAAACTCATCCAAATTCCTTATTCCATAGAATCTTCTTTTCCACAGACCAGTAGAAGGCCTGTTGGGGTAAATTTTTTTTAAAAGCATTTCTAAAAAAAATAAGAGGAAAAAATGAGATGAATTTTTCTCTAAGTAAAAATAAACTTTTCATTAGTTAATTTTTAGAAGTTCACCAATATAATTTCTTTAAAAGATGAGATGACATTTATAAATGAATTAATGAAAAATTCATTTTAACTTATGGAAAAGTTCATTTCATTATTTTCTTCTTACTTTATTCTTCTATAAGTATTTTTTGAGAAGCTTATATTCAAACAAGTTTGAATTACAATACATTCAGCAAAAAAGAGAAAGATGAAGCACTACACATACCTTTGTGAAATTTATCTAAAATAAGGATAAAAACTGTTTTTAAAATTTTCCGTCTTTTCTTTGTTACTCTTGATCTCATGATATTGGATCGCTTTTGATTGTTATCGTTTGTGCCCGTAAGAGTTATTGCTTTCTTATTTGCGCAAGGTTTTGTTGTCGCAGCAGCAACAAAATGGTTACATATTGAGTTTGAAATCCATATCGCCGAAGCTTTGGATTAACGTTGGGGGGCTAGAGTTAATACAACATCTATGTCTTCGAGGGGTTACTTTTGAAACCGATTGTGAAAGGTACAAGTTGTGGAAAAGGAAGCAAGGGTCGAATAACAACTATTTGGAATTTATTGCTCATGATTGTCACATGTTGATGCAGGCTACTAATTTCACTTCTCTATGTCTGGTACGGAGAACTGCTAACAGAGTGTCACATGGTTTAGCTCGTTTTGCTTAAAAAAAAATTATTGTGAGAAATTTGGATTGAGAAATCGCCTCATCAGATTGCTTCGTTATTATTAGCGGATTTACAGGTTTTGCCTTTGATTCATTCTGAACAAAGTTCATCATCCGCTTCTACTATAACAAATTGTTTGATTTAAATGGCATATAAAAAAAGTTTGATTTTAAGGTGCTTATGCTATAACAAATTGTCTTTCCGTCAATTTATGACACTAATTTAATTAACTGATAACACGCGATAAATTATGATAGATGCCATATCAGCCAAACATAATATCCTTAGTAAAAAAAACTTACAAAATGATCATTTAGTCTAATAAAAGGGCTTAAAGAGTTTAATTTTTATACATTTTCTGTGTAAAATAATTTTACACCATCAGTATATCACTATTATTTTTTCTTGTTTAAACTTAAAAATATATTTTTTAAAAAGGTAATTTTGAAGAAATAGATATTCTTAAAAAACATAAAATTACTTTTTTTTAAAATAAAAACTTTTTGGGCCCACAAATACTTAAAGTGAAATTCTTTGCATATAAGAAATAAAACTGAAATAAAAAATTTGGAAAAGATGAAGATCCTATTTTAGCCAAAAAGCCCAAAATACTTAAACGTTAAGTCATTAAAATTAAGAGAGTTTGTTATTTAGAAGGGGAAAAAAGAAATATGACCGTTATTTTAAAATTGTCTTAATAGGGACAGCTAGTAGAGAAATTGGGCGAGTAGGATCGCAATTCTGAGTCGCAGCGAATAACCGAATATATGTCCTTTCGCTCTGACTCACTCAGCAGCAGCAGCTCAACACAACACTCTGCTACTTCCCTCCCACCGCACTCTCTAAGATCTCAATCTCATCTCCCATTTCCCACACGACGCCGTTTTTCTCCCAAACTCACCCATTTCATTCTTTGCCCAAATGGGTTGCGCACAGTCCCGAATAGACAACGAGGAATCCGTGTCTCGCTGCAAGGACCGTAAAAATCTCATGAAAGACGCCGTCGTCGCTCGCAACGCCTTCGCCTCCGGCCATTCCGGCTACGCCGTCACGCTCAAGAACACCGGCGCCGCCCTCAGCGACTACGCCCAAGGCGAGACCCACGACCCCCACCCTCCGACCCTCGACCCTCCCTCCTCCTCCGCGGACCCTCCGCCGCCGCCTCCGCCACCTATGGACGACAGTCTCCCTCCCCCGCCGCCGCCTCTCCCGGAGTTCTCCCCCGCCCCGGCGCCGCTTTCTCGCTCGGTCACCATGCCCGCCGGCGTCATGCACCACCACCGCCACCGCAGCCCCGTCCCCCTCTCCATCGCAGAGGAGGACGAAGAGGAAGATGCAACCCCCAAGCCGGCAAGGAAAACAGCCGGATCGCCGCCTCCGGAGATGAAGACTCCGCCGCCGCCGCCTCCGGAGTCGAAGGGCATTGCTTGGGATTACTTCTTCATGGTGGACAACATGCCTGGACCTTCTCTCAGTGCTGAAGATGATAATGATCATGATCATGATGATGATAATCATATTCATAATCATAATGATGACGGTGAGGGTAAAATGGAGAATGTGCTTGAAGATGAGGTTGAGCCTAAGACACCAGATAAAGTGCAGGAACATGAAAATGTGAATATTCATGAGGAGCATGATGATGAGATAAGTGAAGCGAAGAAACACATTGAGCATTCTAAAACTGCTCCTGCTGAGTTTAGAAGAGCTATAAAGGTGGTTCCTTCTGTTAGTCTTATGCAGATTCTCAATGTCCTTGATGATCACTTCTTGAAAGCCTCCGAGGGTGCTCAGGAAGTTACCAAGATGCTCGAGGCTACTAGATTGCATTATCATTCCAATTTCGCCGATAATCGCGGTAGGGGTGATTTGTTTGCTTCTTTTTAATAATGTTTTCAAGTTGAAGTTTGTTGAATTGAGATTGTTTGATTTCATGTGGTGGTGCTGATGTGGACAGGGCACATTGATCATTCTGCTAGGGTTATGCGTGTCATAACGTGGAATAGGTCCTTCAGAGGTGTGTCCAATGGGGATGCCGCCAAAGATGACATTGATTCTGAGGAATATGAAACTCATGCCACTGTATTGGATAAGTTGTTGGCATGGGAGAAGAAACTGTATGAAGAAGTCAAGGTAGGTGTCAATGTTCATGATCTTGTTGCCTTTGCCATTATGTTTTTATTTTTTTATTCTCGGTAGAGACTATTAAGAATATTTGTTGAGTTCAATTTTCATGCATTGTCTCTTTAAAAAATTTACATCATCAACCAATCAGAAATCATATGATTTTTTTAAGGTAATTATTATAAATGTCTACAAATTTAACATACATGGCGGGATTTGTGATTGGATGAGTGTAAAAATCCTTTACACGACCACTGCACGCACTATTTTCTCATATTTGTATTCATATTTTGTTGAACTGTGATTTTCTGAGTCAAGTTGAATGTTTAGAGCTGATTTGTCCACGAAATTTCTCTCCTTGTCAACAGCAAGGTGAGCTTATGAAGTTTGAATATCAGAGAAAAGTTGCAATTCTAAACAAGCAGAAGAAGCGTGGTGCCAGTGCTGAATCCTTAGAAAAGACTAAAGCAGCTGTTAGCCATTTGCATACAAGATATATTGTTGACATGCAGTCGATGGATTCAACAGTTTCAGAAGTGAACCATATTCGAGATGCCCAGTTGTATCCAAAACTTGTTGCTCTTGTTATTGAGTAAGTATTGCCGATAAGAAATTTAAGCGATTTAATGGTATTGTTATTGCCTCAGTTGATTTTATTCTGTGGCATTTGATATTTTAGAGGTGGTTTGTTTGTTGTTATGCTTGAATGAAGAGTCCGTGGAAGAAACCAAACATTATTGTGAGCTTCCTTTCATGGTTGACAGCATCCTGAACTTGTAGCTTGTTGGCCTAAAATAGCTTTTAATCTGAAACATTAGAACAAAATACAATCCAGCATCCTAGAAATTAATATTTCAACCTAAAAAAGCATTTTATGCTGCAGTTTAGTGCTTGGCAATTTATATGCCATTTAAATTCTGACCTTGGATACCGAAGTGCATTTTAATTTTAATATTATAAAAAAGATAATCATTATAAGAATTATATTACTCTAAATGTGTAGTAGACTAGTAGTTTCTTAGTTCTCAATGCCCGGACACTGCTACTAGATCCTAAATTTTGAACTAGTGCTTTGTGTTTGTTTTATCTGGCTTGTGTTTTTTTTTTTTTTCTATTTCTGAGGCTGTACACTGATGACATTTCAATATTATAAAAATCTCACTTTATTATTATAAGAATAAGAATGATATGGCATCTATACTTTCCTAGTTTTCGTTTGTTTTGATACTGACTACTACTGTATCCAAAATTTTGTGTGATTGTTTTATCTTTGCTACTACACTCACTGTGTTTTTGGATTTTTATTCTAGCAAAAGGGTAGCGTAAGGAATTGAACAGTAGTGTGAAATAGCTATTTGCACCATGAATGGATCCTAATAATGAATCTGCTTGATTTCTATTCAGAATGGCAAATATGTGGGAAAATATGTGCATACATCATGACAGCCAGCTGAAAATAGTTACAGACATCAAATCGCTTGATATTTCTCAAGCTCCTAAGGAAACAACCAAGCATCATTATGATCGCACGGTGCAACTTGAGAAAGTCATCCTGGAATGGCATTTACAATTTGAGAAGCTTGTGACTCAACAGAAACATTACATCAAAGCTCTTAACAGCTGGCTAAAATTAAATCTCATTCCTATTGAAAGCAACCTAAAAGAGAAAATCTCATCCCCTCCAAAAGCTCAGAATCCTCCAATCCAAGCCCTTCTCCATGCATGGCATGATTATGTTGACAAGCTTCCTGATGAGCTTGCCAAATCTGCTATTTCCTCCTTTGCTGCTGTAATAAAGACGATCTTACTTCAGCAGGAGGAAGAGATGAAGTTAAAGGAGCGATGTGAGGAAACCAGAAAGGAATACTTGAAGAAAAAACAAGCATTTGAGGAATGGTACCAGAAGTATTTAATGCGGAGAGGGCCTGATGAAGCAGAACATGAAAGAGGAGAGGAAGTAAACACAAACAATCCTGTCTCGGAGAGGCAGTTTGTTGTTGAGAGCTTGCAGAGGAAATTAGAAGAGGAAATTGAATCTCACCAAAAACATTGTGTTCAGGTGCGAGAGAAATCACTGCAGAGTCTCAAAACTCGCCTGCCTGAACTCTTCCGTGCATTGTCAGACTATGCTCATGCCTGTGCTGACGCTTATGAGAAGCTGAAATTAATCATACAGTCACGAGGTGGTGGGGCATAAAACATGAAGCTTTTTTGCTCACTTTTGTGAAGTTTATGTATTTCGAACCTATGTATCTGCTGTTCTCCTCACACAAGAAGGCATAACATTTTTTACATCAATCTTGTGTGAAAATTTTGCCGTAGCTTTTAAAGTTCTAACCATCGTTGATGATGTAGCATATTGCTTAAGTGTGTATTATGTGCCTTAAGGTTGTTGCGTAATGAAGTAGTGATTTATTTGGCTCCGCAAAATTATTCAACATTTAGTCCAAATTCAAAAAGATTATTATATTCACTTTAGTCGTATGCTATTACTCATCATGCTATTGACATTTTACTTGAGGAATATTAGCAACATTTTTTATTGATTAAAATTTATTAAAATTACAAATTTTGGTGGGTTTTACTTACTGCAATTTGTTTTTTTAAAAATCAGTCAATAATAGGAAGTGTTGCTAGTATTTCTGTTTATCTAAATCACAAGAACATAGTTAGAGAAGTCTGTATATACCCTTGAATAGTGAAAAAATAAAGATGGAAAAGGAATCTCAACTTGAGCAGTTGTATTTGTTTGTCATATAAAAGTGGTAGAATAAGTTAAATTGCCCAAATGACGCTTTTAGCATAGTCCATCTGAAATTGATGAAAGGAATATATGTCATATAACACAAAATGTCGTGACTTAAATTGAGAGGTGTGCATGTGATTAGCATCACTTTTTGATAAAGTTAATATTTTTAAGCTGACATTTCAAAGGATCCTAGTGAGAACATAGAGGTAGACGGCTATCAAACAAATGACTCTTGCGGCTGTTTTATTTTGACACATAGAACCCTATAATTTTAATCCAATTGTTGACAACATATGCGTCTCTTCCAGAACTCAAACTGCTTCTTGTCATGGTTGGCGGCGGTTCAAACTTAATTTCACCCAACATATTATATATTAAGGATAAGATTAGGAATACCACATCTTAAAAAACAGGGTAGTTGGCCTTAGGAAAGCCTCATAAGAAAAGACTAAAAGGGGTAGCGAAATACCCCATATCCTTGTCTTCAGAAGCTCCATTACATTGCATGTGACATGCTTGATATCTCACCTTGATTTAGGAGCTTTAGGTGTGAAGGAAAACTTGGCAAATGGATGTGAAGAAGTACTGGTTCGGTTCAAGAAGTCAAAGGACACAAAACATAAGGTTAGGTCGGAGCTACACAAAACCCCACTATAGGAGCTATTCTTCAAGCAGCTATGATGGCACAAAAACAACAGTGTGGAAGGTGCTATGGAGAAAGCTGAAAAGATCATCAGATCATAAGAAGAAAGTGTTCGGTTCTCACACTACAATGGAGGGTGTTTATGATCAAGAAACATAATGAACTTTGATCAAGGAACGGGATGGATGGAGCTAGACAATCTCCCTCGTTCCTTCTCAGCTCGGTTTGCTGATCCATCTAGGATCTTGCCACCAAAACATTTATTGAGTTGAGAGTGATCCTCATGCAATAACAAAACTTAGATACAGTTGATTATATGTTTTTACGCTGTACGTTTTCTGATCAGAATTGAAGTTTCATCTCTTTTAATCAGATTACTAAAAATGTAAAACTTCAATTTTAATTGGAAAATAGTGTCAAAACTGCATCTAAGTATTGTGGTTGATGTCACAACTACGATATGAAATGTAAAAACATGTCTTTTTTCTCTTGATTTTAGAGTCAATTTGTGTAATTTTGTTACACATGACCAAATACTCCTCTCCCTCTTCCCACCTCTTTCTCTTGAGGTGTTGATCACATCTGTTTTTGAAATTTGATGGTTCCGGATATATAAAAACTTGAATCAAGTCCGGATGTTTGCAATGTATGCTATCTATTAGAGAAACAATGATATATACATAGTTCTATAGAGCATTAAACGTCCATTTATCTTTGCTCGTTTCCTAGTCCAAACAACAGATTGGATTGCACCGTGGCCCTTAAATATTCCTTTCATTTTGAACTAAGAAAATAGTAGAATTGGGTTATGGATTATCTATCTTTTGGTTTATTACTATTAGCGCCATTGTATATTTAGTTTTGTTCTTAACTTCTGGTTTGTGATTGTTCTTTGTGTCACTCAATAATGTCTTCTTGTTGATAGTTGACTTCATTATTGCAATCAAAGGGAAACCGCAGCAATGCAGCATACCAAAATATAAATTAAAAAAATCACAAAGCTTGAATGTTTAAATTCTAACTTTTGAGCCTTTAATTAATCAAGATGTTGGCGGGTCTCATACTTAATAAAGAGTAATTGTATTAGACTATTAGAAAGTCATGTTTTGTATATCAAAGAAACATAGGAAGATAAAAGAGAAATATGAAATTAAACCACCAAGTCAGCCTAGTGATAGTGATGGGAAATTTGAATTCCATAAATGATATTATAGTTTTTAATTAAGAGGGGGTAATTTTTTTAAAAATTTATCAAATGGGTTAGTTTTTGAATTAATTTTAAATGAGGATAAGTCGTATTGATATTCACGACTTTAAAATCAAAAGTTGTATAACTTTATGTCATTTCTACTTTTTATTTTGCATTTTTTTAATGAAGTCTTAAGTTTCTACACAATTTTATTGTTTTTATTATTATTTTTATTGTTCTAAACAGTAGGTTTTTACACTATTTCAAAGTGTTAGAAGTATATACGATTTCAAGTTCTAAGACTTACGAAAATTGGTATTATTACCTTACCTTATAGTTGTAACGTTTCAACTTGAATTGTATGTCACTATTACAGTATTACTTTGTATGGTCCTGAAAAAGATCTTGATGTGTGTTCTTGATTAATGGTTGAAAGTTCGAACAAGATAACGGTTTAAAAAGTGTGAGCGACAATAATAATTACCAACATATTTATTTTTATCTCATATCTTTCTTCGTTCATGTTCGGTCTTCTGATGTCCTAAGCATAGAGGAATCACACCAATCCATCTCGAACTTGGTTTTCACTGCAGTATTAATATTCTATTTATTGCTATATTTTTTATGATTTTTTCAAATATTTATAAAATAAATACTGTATAAAATAAAATAAACATATTTAATATTTTAAACTATAATGCATTTAATTCTTTTATATTTTGTCAATTAAAAAATATAACTTGAGTCAGCGTGACAATGGACTTTTTCAATAATGTTTGAGATCATAGGTTTATATCTCCTTACCTTCTTCATTGTTGTTATTGCATAAAAAAAAGATTTACCAATTAAGAAGATTTATCCATAATACTTTTACAAAAAATAGAATTATTCATTTATTATTCGAATTTATGATTTTACAGGTTGATTAGAATAAGGAAAAAAATAATTAACAAAAGAAGAAGGTAAGGAGAGGGAGGGAGAAAATCGGTAAAGTTTCATTTCCCATCGTTTCTGTTATGTATAGCGGAAAGTTTCGAAACTTTGTGTGGTACTGCACGTGAACTAGACCACATATCATATATTACAACAAATTCTATTGAATTACAACAAAAAAGACCATCATCACGTAGATACTTTTTCCGAAAAAGCAGTATAATTAGTGAGTTGATTAGTGGTTTATGAACACCGAAAGTTGAAACTTGAAAGTACATTTCAGATGAAAACAAAATGTAAAGGCTTTAACTTGAATTGCGCATCTTAACAGCTACTAAGTTTCAACAACTTCTTGACAAGGGAAGTAAATATAAAGGAACAAACAGTACGCATTTTTTGAAGCCCTTTTCAATTCCATTAAAATGTGGTTGCTGCATGCTGATTTTCGCATGAGAAATTTTTTTTTTATTGGAGCCAAATTGTGATGCACAAATTCGTCCTACAAGGCACTACGTCCATGAAAAAGAAAAAAGTGATAGTAATACAGGGTTGAGCCCCCACTATCAGGGCTTTATATTACCAAAGCCTTGGCTTTATTATTTTCATTCCCATTTTTGTTAAGTAGCCCACATGGTTTATGGGACCACTTTGAAAGAAGTAGAATATGAGTATCTTTCGATAAGTTTTCTTTAGAAGTATTTTTTTTAAAAGCTCACAAATATAATTTTTCTAAAAAGATAAAATGACATCTATTAATTAGTTAATAAAAAACTTATTTTAGAATATGGAGAAACTCATTTCATTTTTTTCTTTTCACTTTTTTTTTAACAATATTTTAAGAGAAACTTACACCCAAACAAACCCTATACAATAGTCCATGTGCTTGCCTAATATGTGTGCATGATAATTGATACGGACGCACTTTTTTCCTTTTTTTTTTTTTTGTGTGGGACATATTAAAACATAGGGTAAACTACATTAATATTCCTTGAACTAAAATAAAATAACGTTCGTTACTCTTTCCTATCTTTACTTTATGCAGACTGACCACCTTAATTTATATACACACCATAATATTAGGCACTTGTTTTGTTAATCCTAAGTGCATGTTCCTGAAATGTAGCAGTTTATCTTAACTTACTATATAATTAACGAGGTTCGTTTGTACATGGCAAAACAAAAAAAGAGGATATGAAATATAATAATGCTTTAGTTTAGAAGATGTGAATATATAATTTATCCTGAAACACAAACTTCACATTGTATTTGACATCTGATATGATGATACCTTATTCTTGTCAAAGTGGTAGAAAGAGAAAATATACTAAAAGTTTTTACATGGGTGGTGCTGTTTTAGGGCTGCATTCTTACATGGTGTGTGAAGGTTTTGATCCTTATGCTCAACTCCAGTCACTAGGAAATATGCAGTGTGGCTGAAAAAGTTGATAAGTTTGATCTTGGAGTCATCATCTATGTCTGAGGCACTTGTTGGGAAAAATTAGCTTTCCCTCAAATAGTACCGTATGTGAACAGTACCGTACGTACACGTGAATAGTACTTTTCAGTATGCTTTTGCGGAAGCGAAAAATTATAAGAGTGGAGAGAAAAAACACACAGGAATTTTTACGTGGAAAACTTTCCCCAATGTGGAGAAATAAAAAAAACCACGGGACACTAGTCCAGATCAAACTTCCACTATAAAAATAATGGATTACAACAAATCAAGCTTCACCATAAATTGGTGGTACTCTCAAACATCACTTATAGTGGTGGTACACTCAAACTTCTCACAAGAGGTCTCTCAAATCAAACATCTCTCATAAGGATTTTTCTCACAACTCACACTAAACTCTCTCGGAGTTTTTCTTTCTCTTGGTGTTATTGTTGTGCTCTACTGGGATGCTGAAACCGAATGCATCATGCACTTATTTATAGTGCAAAGGGCGCTGCATTTGGTGAATCAATTGTCAAAAAAATATTGCCACCTACCGTTTTGTTGTTCAACATTTGCTGCGCCTAATGTTTGGCTGCCACCTACCATTTTGTTCAAATGTTGCTGCTGCCCATGTGCTCTAATTGAGGAGGAAAATAAGCCGTGGGCCAACAGCACTGTCCAAAATGATTGAGCCATATGATGTAACCATCTGTCAGCTGCTTCATGCGTAACAGGAAATATATAAACCTCTTGTTTGAGAATAGAGAGTGGGGCCTCCCATTCTCTGGACGAGGAACTCGTACTGGTTCTGAATTGCCTTCTGTTTGTCAGAATTGGCAAATATTGAACAAAACCACTCTTCCTCTTCATCATACGTACACGCTTTTGTAGAAATTGGTAGAGAATGTAACCAAGGTTTGAAGGCCGAGCTTGTCAAACAAATTGGCCTCGTCGATGGCAAAAGCATCAGCTGTGGAAACAAAAACGGTGTGCGCACCTTTCGCGTTCGCCAACTAGGAATAATAAATAAATCACTTTAGATATGATTTTTAAGTTGTTGAAGGTTAAAATATATTGATTAAAATTTAATATATATATATATATATATATATATATATATATATAAACAACTTAATTGTATTTATTTTGTCATAGTAAGAGTATAGTGTTGGAGCTGAGTGACTTTGATGATCCTCGTATTTTTAATTACTTGCGTTCAATCTCTATATTTCCAAATTATTCAATTTTAGTTTAGTCCATATATATTAACTTCACATTTACATCCAATTGTGTTAATTGCTTGATTTTATTTCCCATGACTTTTATTGTATTTTGGTTTTTTTAATAGTTTTAATCATATGTTAATGATTAGTTTATTAATTTTTGTCGTGAGAGATTCAAATCTATGGCCTATCTCTTTCTCCCTTCATCCTTTATCCTTTATTACGTAGTTAACATTATATTTCTATTCTAGTTCTTTATAGTATAGTGTTTAAGTCATCTTGTTCCGCGTATTTTTAATTGCTTGAATTTGATTCCCATATTTTAAAATCACCTCAAACTCCGCAAGGCCGAGGGAATAAAATTGACCGAAATTAAAGAATAATGGATAAATGGAAAGGTAAAGATTAGATGAGTACGTAAGCCAGTCTGTGTAACTCAAGGCCTTACTTGAAAGGATTTGTAACCATTGACGGATACACATAGACACGTACGTACAGCCAGTCATGTGCATTTGATTAGGGGTGTTCGCAGTTTGGATTGAATCGATTTTGAAGTAAAAAATCATCCGATTTAATATCTTTGGTTTGATCATTTGATCATCCATTTGATTTGAAATTTTTTTCAAATCCGATCCAATCCAATCCAATTTTTTTCGGTTTAGATTGAATCGGTTTTTGATTTTTTAAAAAGTCTAAAAATAAAACTTATGAGACTTATTTTTATCAAAATAAGGAGTATCTAGCAAAAACAAACACATTCATTGGACAGAAACAAATATTATTTTCTAATTTTCATTGGACAAACACGTTTATTGGACAAAATAAGGAGCAATTTTTTTAGTGTGTATTGGGGTTTTAGTTTTTGGATTATGATGGGAAATAGGCTAAAATAGGTAAAGGGTAAGGTAAGGTTTATAATAGGATCGATTTGGATTGGATCGATTTTCACTAGTTAAACTGAAAATTGATCTAATTCAGTGAAAATTTTCGGTTTTTTTCGGTTTTCAATTTTTCAATTTTCGGTTATTTCGATTATCGATTTTTCGGTTCAGTCACCAAGATTTACACGGTTTGGATCGATTGATTAACACCCCTACATTTGATCATATGGTTTTGAATTATGAGAGACATGAGAAAGATAGACAATATATGTGGAGGAAGATTCACTAACCAAAAAAACTATTGGAAATATAAATATATTGAAAAGGATATATAATGTTATAATGCAAAACACTTCTATATATAGTAGCAATATATCTTTAATAATCTTAATAAAGTTATATAAATTTTATTTGACTATTAAAATTAACAAATAACTAATGTTTAATTATTTGAATAAATCAAACTAACCATTTATAGTAAATTAGAAAAATGTACTTAAATGCACTTTTGTACTTACAAAATTACACAAACCAGTTTCCCATGAAAGTCACTAGCCACAGTGTTGACCCAAAAAAGATGAGTTGAGAAGTAGTACATTTTTTTCAGTAAAAAAAAAGTAGTATATTTCTTTAAGAAAAAAACGTGATTGTCAATTGGATTATAGATAAAAGTTAGTTAATTTCATTAAAAAATGTTATCTTTACTTTTTAATATTACTTTCGTTCATGTTTATAAAAATAAAATACAATTTTTTTTCTTAATTATAAGACACATAAGAGAATATTATTGCTAAAAAATTTTTTTTACCCTTTATTAATAATGAGACCTATCAATGATATGCACTCATTTCTTCATGAAAATGAGTGCATTTATTGAGCTATCAACATTAGCTAAAAATTATCTTTGAGAAATAATCACCTCTTAAAATCATTTAATGTTATGGATAATCTTGAAATAAAATTAAAATTGTGACAAATTAACTAATCTAACCACTTATGTATATAGGACCAAAGGTAGTATTATGTGTAAATGCTTTTAATGTTATGTTTAAATTATTTAAAAGTTGATTTTCAATTTACTTGTAGTAATTTTTTTAATTAATATATTTTTATTAATTTATTAACTTTAGACAAGTAAAGTGTGGATCACAAATGCGGGTATAAATATATAAATACCCAAATGAGGATTAAAATGTTACCTATGTGAGTATGAGTCGAGTACGAATATTTTTTTAAACAAGAGTATGAAAATAAGTACTATAAGACTTATCCATTATCATCCCTAATTCCTATAAAGACACATCATTTTGGAGTGTGTGAGATGAAAAAAGAAAGAAAAGAAGGGATGAGCATTTAAAGATAGGTAAAACACTTAAAGAAAAAACACAATATCAAAATATCATATACGATTGCAATTAAGGGAATCTAACTTAATATAAGTGTTATAAAATCTTTAATATCATATTCAATTTATACAAATAAAAAAAATCATATTTGCAAAAGATAACTAACCATATATTGTCTCGTACGAACTAACCTAATTATGCCTCTTATGATTGATAAGTCTATTATAACTTTTTTTCGTGGTATTTCTATTATACATGGTTACTATCCAAGGTTATTAACTTTTTTCTTCTTCTTTCATATCCCTTTCATTGATTTGTTTGATCCAGCAAACGTAAAGATAGGTAGCATATATATATATATATGAGCAGTCAATTGCAATATTAAATGGAAGTGTTTAATAATAAAACCCTCAGATAGAGTTGTCACGAGCCATGCTGGATGCTTCAGTTTGGATATTAAATCGAACATGGTGATATAATTGATAAATTAATTAATAATTCCTCATTTCCTTTAATTTAACACGATCCAAGTAAATAATGGTAATTTGTGACAATCTCAAATTTGAAAATGCAAATTTTCTAAAAGAAAAAGTGAAAAAACAGAAGAGCACCTTGTACAAACTTACACTTGCACCGCACTAAAAAAACAATATACTACTATATTATTGGCAACAAGTAATAGTGAGAGAGACATTACAGGTTACAAAGCTTTGTTTCCCATGCATAATTATTTCTAACAAGAAGACCTATATATGTTGCATAGCATCATCAGAAGAGTAGCAAGTAGCTAGCAACCACTATAACTTAACAGGAAATAATATTATACACATTAATTAACTGTCTTTTTAACAGAAACAGATGGAAAGTAAAACAATTGGAATATACTGACTCGTGGATACCATATTCATATCAACATTCAACCTAGTGGCCACCACCAACTCCGCCACCAAATCCAGAACCACCGCCACCACCAAAACCACCACTAGCTCCAAAGCCACCACCACCACCAAATCCACCCCCTCCACCACCGCCAACTCCTCCTCCTATTCCATCTCCACCGCCAGCTCCAAACCCTCCTCCACCCCCTACACCACCAACTCCACCACCACCACCAAATCCACCTCCTCCACCTGCACCACCACCGAGTCCCGCTCCTGCTCCTCCTCCAATGCCACCACCTCCACCTGCACCCCCACCAATGCCACCACCAACACCATGACCTAGACCACCACCACCACCCGCTCCACCGCCAATGCCACCACCAATACCATTACCTAGCCCACCACCACCACCCGCTCCACCTCCAATGCCGCCACCTACACCGTGACCCAGTCCACCTCCACCGCCAATGCCAGCACCAACACCGTGAGCTAGCCCACCTCCACCTCCTAAACCACCACCAGCTCCACCTCCAATGCCAGCACCAACACCGTGACCTAGCCCACCTCCACCTCCTAAACCACCACCAGCTCCACCTCCAATGCCAGCACCAACACCGTGACCTAGCCCACCTCCACCTCCTAAACCACCACCAGCTCCACCTCCAATGCCAGCACCAACACCATGACCTAGCCCACCTCCACCTCCTAGACCACCACCAGCTCCACCTCCAATGCCAGCACCAACACCGTGACCTAGCCCACCTCCACCTCCTAAACCACCACCAGCTCCACCTCCAATGCCAGCACCAACACCATGACCTAGCCCACCTCCACCTCCTAAACCACCACCAGCTCCACCTCCAATGCCAGCACCAACGCCATGACCTAGCCCACTCCCACCTCCTAAACCACCACCAGCTCCACCTCCAATGCCGCCACCAACACCGGCTCCTCCACCAATGCCGCCTCCAACTCCTAGACCACCACCGGCACCACCTCCTAAACCACCACCCGCGCCAATGCCACCACCTACACCGCCTCCAAGGCCTCCACCAGCACCGAAGCCAAGTCCCCCACTCTCAAAGCCTCTCTTGATAATCCCAGGCCCTAAGAAATGTGGTGGATGAATCAAATGCTTGTCATCCTTAACCCTTGCTTCCAACGAGCCACTGGCAAGTACAATGCACAAGGCAAACACAACCACAATGCCATTAGAATGAACCTTCATTGGAAGAATCTAAGGGAGAATGAGCGAGTATCGGTGCAGTGAAGGAGTGAGGTACGAATAGAATTTATATAGTATATACTGAAAGAGTAGCTAACTCATGAGTATACATTGGAATAAGATAGGTTCACTCACTACTCATTACTCAACTACCAGTAGTGAAGGAGTAAATGAGGCTCAGCTGTCATTGCCTCAGATTTAATTGCTCAACTGTCCTCCTCTCAAATGATTCCAATTTCCAGAGCATGCTTTTCATTTTCCTTTATTCCATTCTCGACCTTCTGTCACTCTTATTAATGCCTTGCTCTGCTACACATAAAAAATGCACCAACCAAACAGCGTCCTCTCTACACTATAGTCATTGAGAAATTCTAAAGTGCACCTGGAGCAAGATATTTTCTTGCTCTGATCCATTCATTGTTCGCCGTGTCAACATTATGGGTCATTCTTGTTTCCTACATTAATAACAATTTTTAATTTTTCTAAGTAGATTAATGACAATTTTTATTTTTTCTAGGTAGATTACTAACACGGCGAACAATAAATGGATCAGAGCAAGAAAATGTCTTCCATTGCACCTAAGATGCACCCCAATCTCTCTCTCTAGCCAACCACGCAAGTCCCTATTAACATGAGAAAATTATTTTTGGAGAGAAAGAAATAATATATATATATAAAATATTTATTTTAATTTATTTATTTTTGGTTGCTTACTAAATGAGGAAGAAATATTAAAAAAGTGGGACTCGAAGGTTTAATGCATGGTCGCCTTCCAAATAGAAATGTGTTCTTATACAATTAATTAGGATTTAGGACCCATTAAATTCTCTCTTCTCTCACTTTTTAGTTTTAAAATGCACTCCTGTGTTTTCATTCAAAGTTCTCTACTCACTACTAGTATTTTCTTAAACAATTTAATGCTACTTAATAATTATTTTTTCATTTAAAATCTAGGGTTAACTATGTTTATGTTTTTTTGCCTGAACTTTTTAGAGATTTTTTTTTTAATTTTTAGTTCCTAAATAAAATTTTCATCCATCTTAGTCTCCTATCTTTTTATCTATTAATGTTTTTAGTCTCTAATGTCAAGTGTAATAGTTAAATGGTGACATGGTAGTTTCATTTTGTGACGTTTATTTTTATGGCATTTAAAAACTATCAAAAATTGCTATGTTGAAGCATTTAATAACTATTAAATAATTTTTGGCTGTTTAAAATTCCCAAAAATTGCTTCACCGTGATTTGAATAATTTCAGCTCGATAAAAATATCCTCGCCAGTTTTCTCAAGTTGTTTTCAATGTATTTTTACAAAAATAATGTGACACTCTTGTGATAAAACCCTTCAAAACCCAATTGAAAGACTCGTTGACATAAGCCATTCTTTTTATTCAACATCAAGCCATTGAATTCAAAATAAGAAGAATGGGTTTACAAAGAACTTCAATCTTGTCTTTATGAAAGAAAGTAAATTTTTATTTCACCCAAAAGCTTGAAATAAGCACCGTACCAAATAAAAAACATACACTATAAACCCCAAAATCCTACTCAATACAAAGAACCCCATAGGCGCAGAACCCTAAACAGACCCCAGCCCAACAATAGGAGAACAACAAGAAATTAGGAAGCAGAAGAGTCAAATAAACATTGAAATTAGGAAGTGCCATTTTGAACTTCTGCAACCATCATCGATCTTAACGTTGAGGGTCGAGGTGAATAAGACTTTTCAACCATGACTTCCTTCTCAAACCACACAAGATTTGTGAAATCCTTTGCAACTGCAGACCACACACAGACTATAGATCTTGGCGACGAAGAGAAGGAAGTTGACGTTGGCAAGGAGGACAATGGAGGAAACGACGACGCGCAAGTGGGGCGGTTCAGCGGTGAAGGAGACATCAGTCAGAGAGAGGTGATGGAAAGGCAGTGCACAAGGAGGACAACGGTGGAGATCCCAACGTAGCGAAGAAGATTTGGGAGTCCCATGTTGTGGTTCTTTGTTTGAATATGGGTGTTACTGTTGTGAACTTTGTGATTCTTTTAAACTAGTCAATCAAGCATTTTTTGGGGTTATAACAACAACAACATTAGCGGTCACAAAATGTTTACACATGACACTCGTTATGACGTTCACATCACCATATAACAACAGAACCTAATAGGAGGACTAAAAACACTAATGGATAAAAAGATCAGCGATTAAGATGGATTAAAATTGTTTAAAGACTAAAAATTAAAACCTCAAAAAATCTAGGATCAAAAACATATATAATTAATCATAAAATCTATTATATATGTTTTGAAAATTACTTTTTAAACAACTGTTTAAAAAACAGAAATATTCAAAGAGATGTTTTTCCATCTTCTTTTGTTTTCATTTTGTTGAATCTCTTCCTCAATTCCATATTTTGTAAAGTGTCCATCACTATTTTCTTCTATTTTTTTAGCAACGCTAATCATATTTTATTACATTTTAAAATAGTTTTCAAAAATTGAAATCAAACTCTTTTCTTAAAATATATTTGTTATTTTGATATACATAAATAATTTTTTTATATATTTTTTCCTGTTAAACAATCTATAGTGTCATTACGCTTTTTATTTCTTTTATTTTCTTTTCTATAATGAAAAGGGGACAAATTTATCATCCATTTTTTTTTATCTCACGTCCATCTATTTTTTTATCTCTCTTTTGTTTTTTTCTTTATCATATCACCTATCACATTTTCCCCCTACTTTTTATCTCTATCTTTTTTTTCATCTCAATTATATTCATTCCAAAATGCATGTACGTACGGTAGGATATTTCTTACCATGATGCGATCAAAATATATATATATATATATATATATATATATATAATTATATTTGGACACTCAAAATTAATTTATTCACCTAGTGATATAAAAAATGAAAAAGAAGAAAGAAACATACACATGACATGATAGATAAGATGTGATATGAAAAGAAAAATTGAAAAAAAAGTAATATTGATAAGATGTTTAAAATCATGATATGTTTAAATATATAATATTATACATAAAGGGTGTTGTAGACCATAAGGTATCAAGGGCATTTCAAGTACTAGAAACTTATATGGGTTTCTTACTAACTTTTGGTGGATCCTCTTTTAAGATACACTTGCTTATATAAGATACTCAACTTAAATTTAAGCACTCCAGAAGAAAGGATGTCAGATCAGATAAAAAATTCTTTTTAAGATACTACATTGGAGATGACCTAAACACTTTGAGAGAGAGAGAGAAATGACATATTTAATAAATGATTTGGTAGGAAGGGAAAGATGAAGAAAAGGTAAGGATCTCAATTAGTAAGTGTTTTATGTTTATGATTATTCTAACATTATTGAAGGATGATATTTGAATTTTTATTTTAAACACTTCATTAACATTTTTTTTTCTATCACATTATATTATTTATTATATTTATATTTTTTTTCTTCTCTCTTTAGGTGTCGATTAAAAAGTAATGGGTCTCTAAATACCTTTTTCCTAAAATGAAAGGAATATAATAAAATGTATGGCTGCAATGTTTAAGGTATTATTTAATAAAAATTAAATGTTATTTTTATAAGAAAATTTTATTTTTTATTCTTTTTCATTTCTAGTTTTTATATCGTTTCTATCGTATTCCTTATTTTATCTCATACTTTTTTATCTATTTCTTTTTTCATGCAAAAGGATCGATCTGTTTAACTTAATATACAAATATCATTTCTCAACAAAAATTATGTACTACAGTATTTACTCGTTTTTTTTATTAAGACAAAAAAATATATACTCGTTTTTATGACCTCATTGAAAGAATGGCACATATCTCTTTTTATAACTATCATTATCTCACTAAACGATTATTTAGATTGTGTATTCGTGCTGCATGCACGCGACATAATGTAGCATTTATATAATTTAAATAACAACAACATAATCTAGTTAATTACTGGGTTGCATGTAACTTAAATATTTTATTCCATAATATTTATTTTCCCACATGGATAATATATATTGTTGTCTGCATGTCATATAATTCATGTACCATTCTTATGAGCAATGATCTATCTTACGACATTCCATTTTCTTAAATACTTCATCGATCAACACTTTTTATTTATTTTTATCTCTCTTTTTTTATTATCTTATAGTACCTTTTTTTTTTCTTTCACTAGTGTTGATTATCACTGGGAATGTCTAAAAATAATTTTTGCTCATATAATTATGAATTTCACAACATTAATTAATCAAATAGCTAGTGCTCGGTGCCCTATCAGCCGCTGCCCCACCAATGCCAATAGCAGCACCAGCACCAGCACTAAGTCCACCTCCAAAACCGTCAGCCACTGCCACTGCCACTGCCACTGGCGCCAAAGCCACCACCAGCACCTGCACCTCCTCCTAGATCACCTCCATCACCACCCCATCCACCGGCGGAGCTACATGTATATGAGGGTGGACAGATGCACCCTCTCATTTCAATAAAATCACTAGTATTTGTCTTAAAATATTATATTTTGCACCCTCTAATTTTATGTATTTGAAATTTCTTACCTGTTCACATGTAAGAATAAGTAAATATACCATCTTATTTTAATAAAATGCAAAAAAATATTATATTTTGCACTCCATAATTTTATATTTTGAACCCCTTAATTTTATGTATTTGAATCTCCTTACAAGTTTACATGTAAGAGTAAATAAATGTACCCTGTTTTTTAATAAAATGCAAATATTTATCTTAAAACTTCATATTTTGTTTCTCTTATCTTCGTATTTGAATCCAACTATCTCATATAATAATGACAATTATCAATTTTTATTTTTTAAATAAATTGCTCCCACTGATCTAAGGACTTAGATCCGCCACTGACCCCCATCCTGAGAAGCCAATCCCACCAAGATCATGCCCGAAGAAAGTCTTGTCATCCTTAACTTTTGCTACCTCCCCTACTACCAGCGAACTAGTGGAAAACACAATGCACAAGGTAAACACAACCACAATATGCCATTTGAAACAACTTTCCTTCTGAGGTCAGGAGGAAGAAGAAAATTAAGGAATGTGTAACTGGATTAATGCGTCTTGGTGCAATGAATTAGGAGTGAACCTATATATATACTGAAAGAGTAGCTAAAGTATAGGAAGGTTCACTTCACTCAAATTACTCAACTCCCACTTGTAATGGAGGAAATGACGTTGTTGAGTGACTTAATATTTTCCCAATTGCACTAGTCTCAAATGAAGAAAATTTGTTATATATATGAAAAACTTAAATACATGTTATCTAAAAATTATATTGGTTGAGATTATAAATATCAGTTAATTCTAGACAACTTGATAATTTTTCTTCCAACAATATGCTCTGAAATGAAGCCACTGTTTCACGATTACAAAATAGGGTTTTGATCACTTGAGTCTTGGTTTTTATTTTCCTTATTCCATTTTTTACAACAAGAGTTAACAGCAAGTATACTTTTTTTTTTAAATATACTCAATTATTAATTAAATTTTATTGAAAACTACAAAATTACTAAAAACTCATTAAATAAAAATTAAGCAAGTTTTACAAAAGATTTGTAATTTCTAACAAAATTCTGTCAACAATAATTAAAAAGATTGTTTTAACAGAATGCGTTAGCTAGATATAATATAGCTAGTGGTTGGTTTACTATTCTTTCTTTCGACAATATTGACTACTGTGGCGATGCTTGTGTAGATTTGATGTTGTTGTTTGCCTGGATCGTTTTAAACATAGACTGTTAGTTGGACATTATTCTTAAACTTGTGTTTATTGAGTCTCTGAACTTTATTAATAGCTAGCTCGCTCTGATACAACATTAATGCAGCAACCAGGTAGCGTCCTATCTACAGTAGTATTGTATTCTCATTCTGCACGCAACTCTCTCTATCCATCGGACAAAACGTCCACAGCAACATGAGACCTGGACCCGAGTGCTACAAATAAAAAAATTATTTATCAGAATGTCACGCGATCAAAAAATTTTATGGAAGTATCACGGATCATAATTCGTTTGTCAGTCCAGCGAACTAGGTAATGAATACGTGGTAGACAAGAGGTAATTTGCCGGGGAACCCAGCGAATTAGGTGGACACGTGACAGATAGGTAGTATTTCGCTGAGAAAATCAACGAATTACGTGGCAATGGAAAAAAATGTCAAAAATTTCGGACGATCATAACCTTTTTTTTTTCTCTTGTTTGTAAAAGGATGTGCACTAACTTTATATACAAGTATCATTTATCAAATGAAGGCAAAGGTAGACCACCAAAATATTTAATAGGTGTTTTATGGTGGACCAAATTTTTGAATCGTTAGATTAATCTCAATCTCATAGGTCATCCTTTACAACATGTTTATCGTCCTTGAAGGCAATTTTCGTTTGGTACTATTAGTTTATAACATGTTTATGTTTCTTCCTATACAAAATGAAAACACATTTTGTTATGAACTAATACAAAATGGAAATGCGTTTCCATTTTGTATTGGGAACACACATCCCTACAAAATAAAATACGTTTCCATTTTGTTTCAAAATCAATGAAAATGTGCCTCTGAGAAGGGTATTTTTGTCCAAAAAATCGACTAATAATGCAGTAGATATAATTAGCAAAAAAAACAAAGTGTGCGTTTAACAATTCCCATGCAAGATTTGCTCCTGTTTTGGGCCTTGGCCCAGTTGAATTATATGTTGTTTTAAATACAATAAAACAGTACAGCACCGAACGCTGTCGTTTCACCTTGGCAAGCTCAGACCCCAGCACAAACCAACGTAATTTTTGTAAGCAGATAGAGCATAAAAAAATACCTGAACCCTAACGCCTTTTGGTTTCGCAATTGTAGTTCAACGTGAATCTTCCTCCGTTTCTCTGCAACTGCATTCTCTTCCCCTTTCAGAGATTTTACCTTCTTTGCTCGCAGATATGCGAGGTTACTGATTCGTCGATGGTAGCTGTCGAAAAAATTCACATGGAAAGGGAACGAACCCGGAAACGCCCTCGTCTCGCATGGGACGTAGCTCCTCCCTCAGCGTTTGAGGTAAGCTTCCTTCAGTTCCCCAATTCATATTAAATGAGGGTTTCTTCTTTTCATAGCTTTTTCATCGTTTATTGTAGGAGCATCGGGCTCTGCCGGTGCCTGGTGACGAAGGTTTCGAAAGAAAGCACGTTTCGCCTCCGAAAAGGGACGACGATCGAGAGGGCCATTATGTCTTCAATCTCGGCGAAAATCTCACTCCTAGATGTAATTTTTTTGCTATTGCGTTTTTTTTTTTTGCAATTTCAATGGATTTGGTTAATCAAACAATTTAAATTCAAGTATCATTATTGGTGCATGCTGTGTTACGGAAAATTTTAATCTGTTCTGTTCTGTCATCACTCATGCAAGTGTTGTTGGTTGTCTTTTTTCTGTTTTTTTTTTCTTTTGTTTGTTTAAGCAGCGGTTTTGATATTTTCTGATTTTTTAACAGATAAAATCCTCGGCAAGATGGGTGAAGGTTAGCGGTCAAGTGTCCTCTGAATACAAGATTTTAATTTTTTTGTCACTGCTTGTGTCATTCAGCATATTGCTAGTGCTGTAGGCACATTTGGTCGGGTTTTGGAATGTTGGGACCGTCAAACCAGAGAATATGTGGCTATCAAGGTAGTTAGAAGCATACGGAAATATCGGGATGCAGCAATGCTCGAGATTGATGTGCTTCAACAACTTGCCAAGAATGATAGAGGAAGCTCGCGGTATGGAGCTTATGGAGTAAAATGAATATTAAAATTCGTTTTTATTGCTTATTGTAACAAGGGATGGCTAATATGTATTTCATCATACTTATTATTTGCAGATGCGTGCAGATCAGAAATTGGTTTGATTACCGAAATCACATATGCATTGTAAGTGTATTGTGCTTATAGTATTTCTTTCAACTATATATTTTACTTGATTTACCTCAAGAAGTTTTTTTTGGAGAAAATTGGTACTGAGTTGGAGATTGTTTATTACTTTTTGTGAGGTGGGGAGTGGGGGAGGGGTTAATTTTGTGTCTTGTTATGAAAATGAACAAGATGCTTGGATTTTTGAATAAATCATGGTTTAGTTTTTTCTCCATCTGTATGTGCATGTCTTTGTTCTCTGTTCTGCTTCTTGCTCTTTAGGAAGGGTAGGTGATTGATCCTCATTCACTTTGCTAATGAATGAGTTGTTAAGTTCAG
>PYAF01002533.1:2370798-2383695 GCA_007407185.1 Glycine tomentella
ATGGTGTTATCAGGTCTTTGAGAAGCTTGGACCAAGCTTATTTGATTTTCTAAAGAGAAATAAATACTGCCCATTCCCTGTGGATCTTGTTCGGGAATTTGGACGTCAGCTTTTGGAATCTGTAGCATGTCTGTGGATTATTCTTGGCCTTCAGTTTATTTCTCATGTTTCATTCTTAAGTCTCTTGCTTACAAATCAAACCATGGCTTTTCCCTTGGCCTGCTTTCTTTGTCCAGGGATGCAGTGTATCTTGGTTGTGTCTGCTTACTTTAACTTGTTTCTTGTTCTTTATCATGTTCAGATATGCACGAACTACGCCTAATCCACACTGACCTGAAGCCAGAAAATATACTTCTTGTTTCCTCTGAATATGTAAAGCTCCCTAGCTATAAGGTATTTAGTATTTTTGGATCCAAACATAATAATGTTTGTAGACTCAGTTATAATATATTTAAGGAAAATGATTGGATTGGTACAGAGAGTTTCCTCAGATGAAATGCAATTCAGGTGCTTGCCCAAGTCTAGTGCAATTAAGCTGATTGATTTTGGTAGTACTGCATATGATAATCAGAATCATAGCTCCATTGTTTCTACAAGGCATTACAGAGCCCCTGAGATTATTCTAGGTAACTAAGTATGGTTTTGGCTGCCAAGAATGTTTACTTGTTTTGCTATTGCCCTGTGTCAGTGTGTAACAGAGAAACTATATGGTGCTTGGGAACGAAAAATTATGGATGATGACTAGGATAAGTATTTCAACCTGTCAAAAATGTTATCAATAGCTTTCAGCTCTTCTCTGGACAAACTTTTCAGGACTGCATGTTTGCTTTTAATTTTGTATTATCATGGACTTTTGCTGTTCAATGTATTGGCATGTCTGAGCCCTGGCATTTTTCGTTTTTATTTCATCATGTTGCGTACTTTATTATTTATTTTTTTACACTATTTTGTTTTGGTGCCCCTTTTGTTTCCCTTCTACTTTTATCATTTTTTACCTTTTCTTTAAGGAGATTGCTCGTTGTGACTCTTTTCTAATGTTGATGTTATGAGGTGTACTAAGAAAATTAGAAGAGCCAAATCTAGTAATTTTTTATGTAATGGTGTGCCATTTGTGAGACTGTTTATGTCTATTATTTACTGGATTGAGCCTATTCTGACTAGATGAAATTAGAGACTACTGGGTCTGTAGCATATACTGTGTACTCGTTAATGCATTCTCACCTGCATCTTAAATGTTTCAGGTCTAGGATGGTCATATCCATGTGATTTGTGGAGTGTTGGATGTATTCTCATCGAACTATGCTCGGTTTGTCTTCCATATCTATCAATATGTATTAGGCATGGCTTGAATATGGAACAACTAGTCTCAGTGTTCTAAATGTGGAACTTTTGATAGGGTGAAGCATTGTTTCAGACTCATGAAAACTTGGAGCACCTGGCAATGATGGAAAGAGTTTTGGGACCTATTCCAGAGCACATGATTCGCAGGTCTAAGTAAGTAGTGAATTTATAGCACGTTCTTTAAATTTCCCCTGCCAGTTTTGTTTGAGGTACATCCAGAGTCGCAGCCTTCCAAGTTATGAGTCAATGACTGGGAAAAGCCAAAAGCTGATTAGTTATCACTGAATATACTAAATGTATTAACTTCTTTTTTATTCATTTGCTCTTCAATACATAGCAAGGGTGCAGAAAAATATTTCAAGCGAGGATCACGACTAAGATGGCCTGAAGGAGCTGTTTCAAGGGAGAGCATTAGTGCAGTGAAGAAGCTTGGTCATCTTAAGGTTTGTTGTGTTTCCTACTGCCTTCAGTAATTGCTGGGTTTGAACCTTCAATCAATTAGTGTTCCCCAGTGTGTGTATATTGATATTGTAATTGTAATGAATGACCCATAATTATTTTTAATGCAGGATATTGTATCACGAAATGTGGACTCTTCAAGGTCCTCCTTGACTCACTTGTTACATGGCTTATTAACATATGATCCTACCAAACGCATTACAGCTCGCCAAGCCCTCGATCATCCCTTCTTTAGGAATCCTACTTAGGAAAACCAGATTGACCCATGTTTTGGAATGACTTCCCTTTTAAAGATTGTCAGTTGCACAGTCTACAGCTTTGAATGTATCCATTTCTTTATTATTTATAGCAGTGGCTCAGTCGCGTTGAAAATATATTTTAATTTATCATTCTTTGTTTTCGTTTTATTCATTTTTCAAAACTATTATTCAACTACAGTTTTTTTTAAACCAACCGTCCTTTGCATTTGGACGGGCGGTTTGTTCACGGTTTAGGGGAGCACAAGAATTATGGTGTGCTGAAATAGGCGAAGCGTAAAAAATATGACAAAGTATGTACACTAAGGTAACCAGGGATCGCGATTTTATCCAACCTAGGGTAAATACTTTTTTAATGGGGAGTAAGCGATTTACTTGCAAAATGAGAATGTTTGAGGATGAGTATTGTAGTATTCACCCTTGTCCTATATCCCCACTTGTGCGTGCACATATAAATTAAAATATTTTTTATATAATATTAAAGTGAAGATATTTCATGTATAGCATATTGAACAATTCTGATATTAATGAATTTTTCAATATTTTTAATATTCAAATATCTGATAAAAGGTGCTGTTTTTTTTTCTTTTTCTATAATTATTCAAATCTTTTTAAAAAATATTATTTTTACACAAAATTAAAAATAATTTTTATATTAATTGAATATAATCTTAATTATTATTATAATAACAATAAACACAATTAATTTTACACTAGTTATTATTTTAATTATTGTAATAAAACAACAAATATAACTAATCTTTATACTAATTAAGATTAACAACTATCGAACAGGGGGGCTGAAGTCCCTGTTCTCTCCCCTCTAGATGAGTATGACACCCATCGAACGAGGGTGTTAAATTTGCAGGTTCAGTTCACCAGTAGCCTCCACCACAAATACAATCTTCAAAACCTTTGACAAGCCTTTTATGAATACATGAGAATCCCCACAAACCCTCAAGTTCTTGAAAATCCTAATCACTCTTTGACCTTTTAGTTTTAGTCCACGTCTAACCAAAACCAACCCAATAGCCAATTTCTCACTATGAACCCTCAAACTCCATCTTCGACTCCTCTATCATGCAATGAAAAGTTTACTCTATGAACATAGCCCATTTCTGCCTTCACCCTCTTCTCCATTTCTTTCAACACTTCATGAATTTCCCCTATGAGAGGATGCATGCCATCTCCATTGTACAAAATGCCACTTTCTTCAATCCCTTTCTCTTCACGGTTTCTCTTATTTTCTCACTCTCTTTCCAATACCCTGCTGTCCCTGCATCAGCATAGATGTTTGACATCATGACATAGCATGATTATTACCATCCATTCTCAAAAGTATCTCTCCCACTTGTTTCCCATTTCCACATCTCCATGCATTCTACAAACACTAAGCAATGTTTGCCATATGCCCACATTTGGCTTTAGGGGCATTTTCCCAATGAGATACTTTGCTTCCTTTAAGCGTCCACCTCGTCCAAGAAGATCAACCACGCAAGCATAATGCTCTACTTGCGGTCTGATCTTCTGATGGCTACATAAACTAGAGAAGTATTTTTTACCATCTTTGATGAGTCCAGAATGGCTGCACGCTGAGAGCACAGCCAAGTAAGTCACACAATCAGGTTCAATTCCGTTCTCTTGCATTTTGTTAAAAAGTTCAACTGCCTTATTCCCTATACCGTGTTTCCCATAACCAGTGATCATAACAGTCCATGAGACCACATTTCTTGGTAGCATCTCTCTGAAGAGTGCATCTGCCTCATCTGTTAATCCGCATTTCATGTACATATCCAAAACTGAATTAGCCACTGACATTTCCAATAAACCATAAGGGACTTTGATGGTATAAGCATGCATTTGCTTCCCTTGCTCTACAAGGGCAAAATCAGCAAATACACCCACAAGACTCGAGAGCACAAACCCATCCATTCTATGTCTGCTTTCTCTCAACTCCCTAAACAAGTCCATGGCTTCTGTCAAATTATCTTCCTGTGCATAACCAAGAATTAGTGTGCTCCAAGACATCACACTCTTCTCTTCAATTCGATCGAACACCCTCCTAGCTTCGGCCATGCACCTGCATTTGACGTAAAGATCAGCCAGAGCACCTGCAACAGCTGATTGAGCCAAGTAAGGAAACCCATGTTTAATTAAGGCAGCATGGATTTGCATTCCTTCTCCTACTGCACCAGCACAACTACACGCCTTTAATGAGCTTGAATACCTGTATCCATCAGGAACTTCTCCCTTCTCTTGCATTTCACGAAATAGATTCAAAGCCACTTCACCATTTCTTTCGTTTCTATACCCAGCAATCATTGCATTCCAGCTTACAGCATTTCTCACTGGCAGAGTGTTAAACACTCGTGCTGCCTCACCAACCATACCACACTTGGAGTACATGTCGATCATAGAATTGCCCGCAATGGGTACCTAATCAAAATTAGATTTTGCACAAACCCCATGAATCTGCATTCCGTTCCAAGGAATCCCCAAACCCCCACATGCTTTTAAACTCGTGGAAAGTGTGAACTCATTCGGCTTAACATCTGAACAACCCATTTTAACAAACAACAGCAAAGGGGTTTTAGCATCACCATTTTGCAGGTACCACACACGAGAGCCGTCCAAGACACTATATTTCTTTCGGGCATTCGATCAAACACCATACAGCGAAATCCACAGTTCCAATTTTTGCATGGGCATCTCTTTGCGATTCACAGTGCTCTTCGCAATCTCGATCCTCGCAATGCTCTGCGTACATGTCTATAAGATCATTGCTCAAAATCAAATCTCTCCGAAATCCTAGTTTCTCCACTGCCCCATGTACTTGCTTTCCCTGGTCAGGCAAACGACGCTTCGAACACTTATTCAGAATCTTACTCAATAGTCGATTCAACCTCATCGATGGGAGTAAGAGAGTTAGAAAACCGTTTCGTCACCACCCTGAGAAACTGTCCGAAGATTGCAGAACTGAAGAAGATTCACGCACACATCGTGAAGCTGTCACTGTCACAGAGCAACTTCCTGGTCACCAAAATGTTGGATCTATGCGATAACTTGAGTAACATGGATTATGCGACCTTGATATTCCAACAACTAGAAAACCCCAACGTGTTCTCTTACAACGCAATAATCAGAACCTACACCCATAATCACAAGCATTCTCTGGCAATTACTATGTTCAACCAAATGCTGACAACGAAATCAGCATCGCCAGACAAATTCACGTTCCCGTTTGTGATAAAGTCCTGTGCGGGTCTTCTTTGTCGTCGTCTAGGGCAGCAAGTTCACGCGCACGTGTGCAAATTTGGACCCAAGTCGCATGCAATAACGGAGAACGCGCTGATTGATATGTACACGAAATGTGGCGATATGAGTGGTGCGTACAAAGTGTATGAGGAAATGACTGAGCAAGACGCGGTTTCTTGGAATAGTTTAATCTCGGGGCACGCGAGGTTGGGGCAGATGAAGAGGGCGAGGGAAGTGTTTGATGAAATGCCTTGTAGGACTATTGTGTCTTGGACGACTATGATTAATGGGTATGCTAGAGGAGGGTGTTATGTTGATGCCTTGGGGATTTTTCGCGAGATGCAAGTGGTGGGTATTGACCCTGATGAGATTAGTATCATATCTGTTCTGCCGGCGTGTGCGCAGCTTGGGGCTCTTGAGGTTGGGAAGTGGATTCACAAGTACTCCGAGAAGAGTGGGTTTTTGAAGAATGTTGGTGTGTGTAATGCACTGGTTGAAATGTATGCTAAGTGTGGTTGCATTGATGAAGCGTGGGGTTTGTTTGATCAGATGGTAGAGAAAGATGTGATTTCTTGGAGTACCATGATTGGGGGACTAGCTAATCATGGAAAAGGGTATGCGGCAATTCGAGTTTTTGAAGATATGCAGAAAGCAGGAGTGACTCCTAATGGAGTAACATTTGTTGGTGTTTTGTCAGCTTGTGCTCATGCTGGGTTGTGGAATGAGGGGTTGAGATATTTTGATGTTATGAGGGTGGATTATCATCTAGAGCCACAGATTGAGCACTATGGTTGCCTAGTTGATCTTCTAGGACGCTCGGGACAGGTTGAGCAGGCTCTTGACACAATATTGAAGATGCCGATGCAACCGGATTCAAGGACATGGAACTCTTTGTTGAGCTCTTGCAGGATTCATCACAATCTTGAGATTGCTGTTGTTGCTATGGAACAACTTTTAGAGCTTGAGCCTGAAGAATCTGGAAACTATGTTTTGCTTGCTAACATATATGCGGAACTTGACAAGTGGGAAGGTGTATCAGATGTTAGGAAACAAATAAGAAGCAAGAGGATAAAGAAAACCCCTGGGTGTAGCTTGATCGAGGTTAACAACTTGGTTCAAGAATTTGTATCTGGTGACGATTCAAAGCCCTTTTCACAAGAAGTGTTTTGGATCCTAAAAGGGCTGACTTTACACCAAACTAGAACCAAAGACTTCATAGAACTTGTCGAAGAAGATGCAGGCCAATTTTATAGTGTGGATTCTGTGGGCAGCTGCGGTATGGCACATTTGGCTTTTTAGAAACCAGTGTGTTTAAGGCAGTGGATAAGTGTACTCTTATACAAAAGATTGTGTTCTCTGCCTGGTCTTGGATGAGGGGATATCTCGAGTCCTTTAATTGTTCGACTAATCAATGCCTAGCGTGTCCAGGGATCTGTTTTGTTGCGTGAAGTCATAGTTGTTTGGTTTGGAAAATTTGACACAAGCTATCAGATTCTCACATTATGCTGCAGCAAGGGGCTTGAGTTGGGTATGATGAGGTGGTGTTATTTATGATCTGTGCGTTGGATTTTTTTTATTTTTTATTTTTTGTATTAGTAGGACATGCAGCGGGCATGCATGGACTTTCTTGAGCAGTATTGGTTTTGTTTTGTTCTCAGTTTCGTAGGTTATCTCGGGTTGGTGTTATGCAAACCAGTGGTTATTTTTTGTTATTTCATAGGGTTATAGATATGTAGGAAAGTTGTTGTCATGGTAGGAACTTCCTTCCCTGCTTATAACTTGGTCCCCTTGTGCTTGTATTTGATTGGTATCTCTTGTACATCTTTTTTAATATATACTTTTTATTTGCTGATATAAAAAAAAAACTCTATAGTTTTGCTTTCAAAATCGAATAATTTCAGTTAAACATGAAAATAAGCACATACATAGCAAATAAAAGATGGCAAAGGCCATGTGATCCTAATAAAGCCAATTGTATACCAGTAAAGTAAACAGATCAATCCAATGCTTAGCATGCAACAGGCATTTTTTAATTTAAATTTGCAGCCACCTAGATTAGGCAGCAGAAGTCTAGGATGCTTCATCAGATGGTACAATGCGTCTGAATATAGCCTGGAAAGTTTGTCCCCCATTTCTAGCAACCTTTTGGCCTTCTTCAGTAGCAGAACTTAAAAGCTTCACAACTGCATCTGCTTCAAGTTCTTTATCAGTCAAAGCTTCAAACATGGGGTGATTCTCCAGACAAGACTTCATCCAGTCCCCAAGCTCTTCTACGTCTGTTATTGTGTATATAATTCCACCAACCTCGAGAACATAAGCATATTCATCTAGCAAGAATGGACTGATAACCCTACGGCGATGATTCTTCTCTTTAAAATGAGGATCAGGAAACAAGAAAAACATCTTTGAGAGCGTTCCTTTCTCAAAGTAATTGGGAATATACTTCATGGAGTTAGTTCGTACCACAGAAACATTTTGGTATTGACCTGGATTTGCTACCCTTAAAGATAAAATTCGTTCCTTGACGTACTCAGTCACTTTGTCTCTAAGTTCCATTCCAATCATCAATGTTTCTGGGAACAGAGTGGAAAGACTTATGAGCAGCCCTCCAAAACCACAACCAACATCAGCAAACTGGATCTTTTTGAAAGTATCAGCTTGACCAGACGAGGGAAATAACTGAGGGAAATGGAGGGAATAATCAACATGGCTGGGTGAAATTGGCACAGGGAAGTGAGAGTCACTCAGTGGATTGCTGTGTGCTCGTGCTCGATAGAAGCGCTTTCGAGGCAATCCAGTTGACTTGCTGATAGTTGGATTTACCTCAGTCTTATACATGTCTCTTTATTCAAACTGCAGGCAGTATAGTAAAAGTCAGAATCTTCAGAATAAAGAAGATATGCTGATGATTGAAAGAGAAACATATATATAGTTTATTAAAACTGTAACACAAATACAAGGAAAAAAACTTGTGAGAATGTGAGCAAATGTTAAGGTTCCACTACTTTTCATGCCATTGATTTTTAATCAGGCATCGTGGTGTACACGTTGCTAAGACATTAATATCAAGATTGAATATTGAAGTTAACGAAAACTAATTTCAACCAGCCTAATAATACATCAAAGTATGTAACAAGTCTTATTGCCAATTTCCATTGTCTTCATAAATTTGTCATTTTAAATTTATCAGATTCAGAGTAAGGTTGGATTTTACTCAATCACAACAATGACACTTGGTATTACACTATCACGTTGCTAACTAAAATTTGTCTTGTCTCATTAACAATCGGGAAGGCAACATTGGAAAGAAAATAACAAAAAGACATGGATCTCTTCACGCTGCAACTTCTGAAGTACTCATATTTCTTTAGTACCTATCATAAGTTGAAAACATGAAATCATACAGCCCCAGGAAAGAATATCCTCATTATTACAAGTTGAATGTCCATATAGACATTTAAAAGCATGCATCTGTCACAAATTTGTTAACTTCTAACTGAGGTGTGGATTGAATGGCAAAGTAAGAGTTCCTGCTAATACATAAACACGATATTATCTTCCAGAAAGAAAGCAGTAACATGTACACTTGCTTTGAGGAGGCTTGAATAGTCATAATTATCAAGACCAAAAATATACTACAAATAGATAGATGTAGATGGTCAACCACAACTGATTTCTGATTCTTAGACTCTAGAATTCCTCAACATCACAAATTACAAAGAAACCAACTTGGTTCCAATGCTATTAATAGTACCAAGCTGTTATAGTAATTTATTGTTAATAAAAAAAAATTGGATGACTACATCAATGAACTTTGAAGAATCAAAATGTATTTTGGTATTTCCTACCTATGGCATAGCACAGACAAATAGACAATTATTGATTTTTGTATTAATTACTTTATAATTCATATATAAAAATCTGGAGTATACAGTATTCAAATTAAACTCAAATTACTATATCCCCCCTACAATATACTATTGTTTAATAACAAAAATTATAAATTTATCAAATACTAAATAGAGGACCAAAATAACAGATTATGTGTATATTTTCGAAATAATTAAGCAGTAGATGACAGTAATTTGAGTAAACGATGGTTGAATAACGCAAGTTTGTGGTGTAGGAATTATGGCGAGCACCTGGTGTGCACACCATTTTGCATGACGTTCCATACAGTGAATCATCACATACGTGATTCGTAAACAAACGTCAAACTCACCCTATATTAAACTCAAAACACAAAAAGAACCGTAACCGATTTACTACAGAGAACAATCGATCGCGATAAAATAAATAAATATAAATCAATAAAAAAAAGCACGAAGAAGGCGTTTGGGATTAATCAGGTTACCTAACAGAGAGAATCCTGGAGATAACTATTGAATTCTTCGATACTGATTCTGAATTCTGTGACTTTACTGAGGCTCTACAAGTAGCGGTTGTAGCAGCAACGAAACGAAGAAGGTAAAACCGAAACAGAAGAGGCTTTGAATTGTTGAAGCAGAAGTGAAGGAGGGAATTTGTGTTTGGGCTCATTACACTGGGCCTATTTCAACCTGGGCCCAAAACTTTTGTGTCTTGAGCCTCAAAAGTAAAACACAACAAAGAAAGTAAAAAATAACAAATAAATAAATAAAATGAAAGAACAGTATGAAATTTTTTTCCAAAAGAACGTTTTTTTATTTTTTCCAAAATTCCGATGAATTCCATAAAAATAGGAATATATAAAAATTCCGATGCCTTGTTTCGGAAACGTGTATATACACGAATGTGAAATATCTGTTCCATCAGAGTTGAAAGTTTACTAATTAGCTTGCTGATATTGAAATACAAAATGCTAGTTCATGTTAATTGTACTCTTTCTGCAATATTCTCATATATAAATCTGAAATCACCATGCCATCACCTATAAAATCGGACGCACATATATATAATGCTGGATTTGTATTGGAGTGTAATGATCATAAATACATTTGTTACCCTCTTGTCCAAGTAAACGATATATAGCAGAATCGAATTTCAACATGTCTTCATGTATATTGTATGCAAGAGTCATGCACCTTTAGTTAACATGCGTGTCATATGCGAAAAACAAATTAGCTAGCGATTTAGATTGATTTTTCAGTGTACTGATTTATATTTTGCAGCCCTATCTTAATTTGATCACTTTCGTCAACGGTAGGTCAGTTATGATGTAAACTCAAAAAGAGTCAGAGGTTTAGCATTATACGCTTTAAGTCTTCAAATTACAAGTGTCTGAATCATTTTTGATCTCTATATATGTTCTGGATGGGACACCTTGGTAATCTTTTAGTATAGACATAATTTATTTTAACGTGAAATATATAACTTAAAAGATTTCAGTTATTCGGATGGATTTTTTGCAAGAATATTGTTAAAAGTTCCTAGCAGCTTTACTCCAAATATAAGGCTATAATAGTGTTATATCATTGTTGTGTATAAATTTGATTTTTGCTGAAGATGATCAAGGTTTAAAACCTATAGAAATAAAAACAAAAAAATTATATCTTGTAAAGTGAATGCCCTACCCTTTTTTTTCCTGAAGTCCTAGCTACTTCTAATTATTATGTTGTTGCTAATGTTTGATCACAACATTGATTAATCATTTCCTAAAAAAATGATTATGACAGAAGCAGATGTCATATTTATGTCATTCGTTCACTATTCTAGAAGTATAAATAGACAAGAACGATAACGAATAGACCAGGCATAGCCTACTTGTGCTTCACTTAAGCTAACATATACATACATCACTATTTTGAAAATAAAAATATATGTGATCGATTTAGCTAAATAACAGACAAACATGTCTTTAAGCTTCAAATATACTCTGTTCTAATGAAAATGCAAGCTAGCTATTACGGTTTTACACTATCAAACAATTTCCATATCTAACATTGCCCTTAGCTTGTCTTACACTTTTTTGTTCATTTGTTCTATACATGTCGGTATAACTTAAGGTATATATAAATATATTTTAAAATTTTATAGATAAAATATGTTTTTTCATTCTTTAACTTTTAGCAAATTTTATTTTTTGTCTTCAACAAAATTTTGTCTAGCTAATCTTAGTCCTCATATGCACTCTTCTCTGTTAATTATATTGAAACTCGAATGAAAACAATATTTCCTAAATGACTAATTCACGTTAAGAACCTTTTAATATGACCATGGACAAATTTATTAAAATAATACAAATTAAATAAATAATTAAAAAAAGGGGGTTGTTTTAAAAATATTTAGCAAAGTGGGGTTGTCTAACACGTCCAAAATAAACGTGTTTAAACACGCCTATTTGAAGCGTGTTTTTGTTAGTGGACGAAAATTGAGGAGAGAGAAATGTGAGAGTGGGAAAATAAAACTGAATTTATTTAAAAATAAAAAAATGTATTCAACAGAAATTTTGAAACCGAAAATAATTTGGTTTTTATAGTATTTAACCAATTTTTTAAACAACATTAAAATAATACAAATTTAACTTGAACAAAAAAAAAACTTATATTTATGTCTTATATTTTTTTCAAACATCATTTATACTTTTTCATGAATTTAGGCTATAAATATTTAAATAGGTTAACTGTATTTATATTTCATATTATAATAAGTATAATATTTGTGATGATAAATCATGATAAATGACAGCTTACAAGCCTCTTGTTTGTTTCAAAGTTAAAATATTTATTTTTTCTTGAAATTTTCAGCGGGTGATTCTAATTCAAAATTACTTGAATTAAATGACTTATAAATATGAGAATTTGTTTAATTTGTGAAGAAAAAAACATTTTTTTTTAGGTTTAAATTTTTTATGAATGTATTTTGTGCCCTGCATATAGAGTGAAGAATTTTTCATTATCTGTTATTTTGCTTTCTATATTTATTATATGTTGTGAATTGCATGAAAACATGTATATATTCTTCATTAAGGTAATTTTACTCGATCATGTAGGATCATTATGTACAACAAACTTTTATTTTATGTTTGATGGAATATTATGTTAAATGAATGGTGTTGTTATGTGGTGGAATTAATTAATGAATGTATAGATTTTAATTGATTATTTTTTAGATAAATTTTAATTGATTCATTAGTTCAGATATTTTTTAGTACAAAATATAAATATCATACCTGTAAAATAATCTCACCTAAATTCTTGATATTTTTCTCAAATTTTCTTTCTTTTGTTATCAGTTGTCACATATAATTTTTTATCTCTTCATTACAATTCATAAATTTCGTCATAAAACTCATAATGTGTTAGGTACTGAAATAGAATTTATTTAACATATTCAATCAAGATTTTAAAAGATTTTTTTAATAAAAATATTTTCAGTTAAGATTTTTAAATTAGATAAAAGAATTTCATTTTATTTAACTAAGACTTTTAAGATTATTTTTTTATAACAACAAAAACCGATAGCATTTGATTGAGATTATTTACAACTTAAAACAAGATTTCTAGTATTCAAAACCATACAGATTTTAATGAATTATTTTTTAGTTTAAATTTTAATAAATTTATATTATAAGAATTTATAAGATTTGAAAAAGATCTCATATATT
>PYAF01002533.1:2387955-2424699 GCA_007407185.1 Glycine tomentella
AACCGTTTTTGAATAGTAAGCAATAAAGACGGCTTTTAATGTAGCCCGTCCTGAAATGGTATAAACAAGGACGGTTAAGAGGGGGCCGTCTTTGAAAGTAACCACTTATTTACAAAAATGCCACCGTGCAGGATTCTAAGACGGTTATCATACAACCGTCTTAGATTGTGCGTCTTCGAAAGCTACTTTTGTAGTAGTGCCTCTACAACATATTTAAATGGACACGTATCTTAATTATATCGAATCACAGTCAAAGCCAATTAATTTTTGATTTATTATCCAAAGTAAAAATTCATCCACAGTTTATATATTGTTAAATCATATGTTATTAATGCCACTAGCCAGAAGAGTCTCAGTAATTAAGAAAAATATCATGTGGCATCATGAATTTAATTATAACTTGATCATTAGTTAAATCCCCACGTCACCCGCACATAAAAACCAACGTACTACTGTCACCCACAAATTCCAATAATTTTCTGAATTTGAAGCTTCAATGAAAAGATTAGTTGAACTTTTCAGAACAGGTAAACAAGATGCAGACAGTTAAATTAAATTATTTGAAGTGAATGATAAGTAAGAAGCTGGTTGTGATAGAACATTTGTATGAGCTCAGTTATTGCTTGATAATTTAATGCTAAAGCCGTGAATCATTCCAATATCATAACTACCTACCTTTGAAAAAATATCAACAATTAAAAGACTACACAAATAATTCACCATCCTCTTCCGACAATTTAAACTACGTATGAAACAAGCAAAACAACTTTCTCATTTGAAGACAAGATTGGTTATAATCCTAATGTTTAGTGAAATCTCTCGTTTGGCCTTTGTATCACACGTATAAGCCAAAACCGGCCTGTACTGGATTTTTTTTTTATAAGCCAAAGATTTTATTGACGTTAAGTGAGAGCACAAGAAATAATGCTCACTAAACATATACCACCAAAACAATGCAACCTGAAAGATGAAAAGGCCTTTATGGATATTGATTCATTTGCGCATATAGTAATTTCTGTATCTACACACATATGTATATACATAGTTGTGCAACACAATTACAAAAAATTAATTTCCCCCTGAATCAATAATACAATGACATGGCAATAGGCTCGCCTTGCTTCTAAGAATGATCGGTCGTGTTTGTGAAATTAATCTAATTAAATATATATATATATAATATAATATAATTTCTCTAGGCATTTGGTTGAACATTTGATGGCTGCTACGAAGCCAGAGTTTTGTTTCAAACTTTCAAACATGATGTCTCGAAGAACATTTACATTCTGATTTGTTAATTAATAAAGATAGACAAAAAAGAATGCTTAATCAACATTTTGGTCCGATCCTTTGTGAAATATATGTTGTTTTTAGTTCTTATAAGAAATTCCTAGCTCCATGTTTCAAGGAACACAAGGAATGCAAAAATGATGATTTGATTTTTGTGTGGTACTTGCATTTTTCCTTGTGATATCGTATTTTTGTTTGTCCTAACATCATTTACTATGGCCAAGAATGACAAACTAAAAGTTTTGTGCCAAAAAAAAAAAAAGAACAACAACATCTATAGTTATGGATACTAGATAGTAAAAAAAGAGATTTTCTGATGATAAGTATTAATAGTGGAATAGTGGTATCTGAGGTTAGTATGCATGCAACATTCAAGTGTTGACATGTAATCCTATTAATTGCAGGTGGCTTTCTACAAGCCACGTCAATGGAAGTTAATTAACAATAAAGATCAAGAAAAAAAACTGATATTACAAGAATTATATATATAATTTGAACATGCAATGAAGTTTATAAGTACTAAAAATAATTTTTTTAAAAAATGTATTTTATATATACCAAATTAATGTGGATTAGGCCAAAAGCCAGTTTAATGAAATTTACATAGTACTCCAATTAATATAATGTTCTTCACCAATCAAACAAAGAAAATTACACAGCATACGTGTATTGCATTGTAGAATATATCCTATTTACCATCATAGAACTAGTGGTTTAATTTTTATATAATGAGAGAAAATGCATGTCTTTATCGCTTACTACAGATGCTTTTAATAATTTTATTTTTTAAAATTTTAGAAAGCTGGTCATTACTGCTGATGGAGAAGTTGAAGGTGAGGCTGGAATATTAATGTAATAGCCATTAGTCCATAATTACTGATGTCACTTTTAAGAGCAGCTTAGAGAATTTACTTAGCTCTTCAGTATTCTGCTGTAGAATACCTACCAAGTACCAAGATCCCCTGGGTCATCTATGACATATATTTGACGTACAAGTCATCTTTCCCAGATATACACTATGATTTCCAATTGGTTGTAACTTCCTCACATTTGTCAAACAAATTAATTACATCTACCTTAAGGAGCAAAATGTCCTAAGAAAACTATGAACCAAAAAAAAAAACCGGAAAAAAAATTCATTAAGAACCATATATAAACGGTCAAGGCACGGAACTTTACAGCATCTAGTCAGTTCACACATACACACACATATATATATACGAGGTTTAGCCTTAAGGAGAACGAACGCCATTAAAATTAAGAGTAATGCTTTGTACAATAATTTTGTGATAATATTTATTATTATTTTAATTTTGTAAAAACAATTAAAATTGAAGTATATGAAAAAATTCAAAATTAAGAAAATGATAAAGATAAATATTTTCAATTACAAATACACTTCTCAAAATTAATGTTCAAATGATGAAACTCAAATTGATATCATTGGATATGGATCGTATGAATCATCTTTTGTTGATTTTCAACTACGTACATCTCTTACATTATAATCCATGGGATTTTCTTAAGAATGTATTGGAAAGAGTATTGTAATGCTAAATTTTTTCTTCTTAAAATTTAAGGATATGGTCCATTTGGGTGGTCCTTGTTTTTCTTGCTTTTTGTCATGATTCATCCCATCCCCTTGAATTCATTTAGCTTCAAGTACTGTACATAATTCGTCATTCCTTGTTAGTTAAATCATGAAAATTCCACACACAGAAGAGAAAACAATTTAAAACGATAAATTATTTCTATATAGGCGCTAATTTATGATTCTGTTTTAAAAAACGCTCTTGCCTCGGGATTACTTATTCAGAATGAGGGGACCTTAGTCAACTGCTATACACCAGGACATGATATATGCAAGAGATCATATCTAGCTGTTTTCTTTTTCTTTTTCTGAATTCATATCTTGCTTTATGTAGTAGCCTAGTGTTTGCTAATAGATACCTAAAGACAAAATAAATCGATATTATTAAATAATAATAATAGCAGAAGTGTTTGACAACATATAGTACTAGTATATAAAGCCAAAAAACATTCCCAGGATGCTGGTGATTATGTAGCTTGTCATGCTTTTAGCTTCCGCTTCCTCTATCTTTTAGCACAAGCAAATTTAACATCAATTAATTTATTAAAATTAGATTTATATATATATATGCATATATATATATATAATGTTCGACAAGTTATTTTAATTAATTTTTTATTTTTTATTAGTTGAATTGTTTATATTATTTGAAAAACAATTTTTTTTAAATAACTTTTAATGTTTTTTTTAATAATTTTTAACATTTTTTTAAATATTAATTTTTTCTTATTTTTTTCACAGAAAAAAAATCATATTAAGAGGCAGAGATGGACATAAGAGATGACACCGACTGCAATATCAGTTTTAACATGAGATATATATCACACATTGCATAAGCCGCAACACACTATTTATGCCATCACAGGGAGACACTTACAAAGGGACATTACTCCCACCCCATTTTCCTTCCTCCCATTTATCCTTAAAATATTTATTTAATTTTTTAAAATATATTATTTATATTATTTTATATTTTTCAACTATTTAACAATTAATTTTACTAAATATTTATAATTTAATAAAGTGACTTAAAAGCTTTCAGTTACCAATTAATTTTTTAACTTTCAACTAACTTTTCAATTAATTTTATCAAACATAATCATAATACTAAATTGTTTAGAATTATATACATAATGATTATGATAAATAATATCATATTATTTAATAATTAGATTGATAAAGTTCGATATTAGTAGTTATTAGGTTTCTATATTTGTCAAATTTAAATGTGGTGTGTTAGTTGATCCTATCACACATGCTTTTCATTAGCTTCTTATGCTGATCACCTTAATTAATTGAGTTGTGGTTTCCGTCAAATTGCATGTAATGTAATCGAGTGTGTGCATAAAATTTAACTAATTGTGGTACTTTAATCAATTTAAATGTAGTTTATGATAATGAAAAATATTGGGATATGGATAGTGGATACCAAAGCAAAAGTAGAAAATGAAGGCAAAAGAAAGGAGAATTCAAGGACGACAGGGATTTCTGGAAATTGGTCAGGGAGAAGAGGAACGGTCTTCCATGAAATAATTCAATTTTAATATGCAGAGGTTGGCGACCTAGGGAACCCCATCTAACATCTTCAGTATCATTCATGTTCATGTTGTCTTAGTCCCATTCTTCGTGCATTTTGACTTTTTGATTGTCCTCACTTATATACAACGTGGCTCATCCCCGTTGGTTCCTGTATAAATCCTTCGTATAAAGTATGGCCCATTACATCACGTGTGCATGATTGACTCCCATGCACGGTGTCTTTTCTGTTGGCTCTGAAACCAATAAATGTGATTCAAAATTCTTTTTGTTTATAGTAGTTTTTTTTATATAAAAAAGAGATAACTTTTACGGTTTATTGCTTATGATAAGCATGTAAATTATTCAATAGTTGAACAAATATATAAGTAATTTAAACTTATAAATATATAATTGATACATAAAAGTTATAAGTATTTTAAACTTATAAATAAATAAAAGCAATTTTTGTTAAAAAAAGTAACAACTAAAAAGAAATGGAAGGAATAATGTTTATATCATGGAGGGAAGGGTAAAATGTGATAATATATATAGATATATCTATATATTAAATAAATCAACAATCAAAATTTATTAATTTTTCTCTCTTTCTTTTATCACCTCATTATATATCTATTCTTTCTCTTCTTTTTTTCTGTAGGAGTTAACTAACATTTGTTATGTTATCTACTAATAATTTTCCAAGAGTAAATCATCACCATCGAATAACTTCACACATTTATTATCTTTATTTATCTCCATCAGGTATTGCTCATTATAAAATTATCTTTGTAAAAGCAGTCAGCAAAGAAAATTATTCATTTATCATCTTTCATACATATAGTAGCGAGGTCAAGATCGTCATTCTAATTCAAGTCGATATAGCTATCCTTCTTGGTATTTACAGCTACTGGTCTATATGCAACTTGAAGGTGAAGACCCACATTTGGTGGAAGCTTCAGAAACACACTCCTCCTTGTTTTTCTTCGTTACCTTTGTACTTAAATTCCCTACCCTCCATGCACGGTGATTAGTAGTAATTAGAAAGCTCTCTCCCCTCATTGATCTTCTTTAAATTTATCATATTTTGCAGTATCTCTCAAGTCATTGTTTCGTTTCCAAGTAAACCATATAACTTATATAAAGCACCAAAATCTGATTCAAGAAGAGTTTGTCTCTCCATGCAAGTAGGCAACTGCTTAACTTATTGATCTAACAGTTCATAATTTTCAAGTATTTTTCTTTCTCTTCTTGAAGAATTAAGAAAGTTTTTGTGTGATTAATTTTTCTCCAAAGGGTATGCTACCTCCTCTTGAGTAGTGGATTCATAAAACGAAGAGCTTTTAATTGAACGTTGTTCAACATTTTGTGAAGCTTTTTCCTAAGATGTCTATCGTGTCATTTTTTGTGTCTTACAGAAGGAAAAGGAAGCAATTGTCAAGGAAGGGACTATGGAAATAGAAATGGAAGGAACTCGTGCAAAAGAGGAAACCCTACCACCGGGATTTCGATTTCACCCTACCGATGAAGAACTTGTCACATGCTATCTCGTAAATAAGATATCGGATTCTAATTTTACAGGGAGAGCAATAACTGATGTAGATCTCAACAAATGTGAGCCATGGGAGCTACCAGGTACATGTATTTTTGTTATTTATCTTCTGTTTATTTGAAATTCGTTTTTATGCATGGAGACTATATTGTTGCAGACATTATTTATTTGATTTTGGGTTTTTCTTGTAGATGCATGTAATTATATGTTTTTCTAATCATATTTTTTTCAATCTATTATTCAGTCTTTTCATCTCCATAGTTTTCAAAATAGTCAGCACAAAATACATATCTCTAGCCTCTAGGGTTTCTTCATAATACACTCATCCAATTCTGCTATCTTTTTTTACGGGAAAGTGATTGATACACTTATTCCAGATCCATTATATTTTTTGCTATATAACACGCTAAGCTAACCAATCTAAATATTTCCATATATTAAGGTAGACGTTTGTCTTTCTTCTGATATTGATAATATATACGTGGTATATATATAATAATTTGAATGTATATATTCTCATCAATAAATTATTCTATAATTTTTTCATGAAATAGGGAAGGCAAAGATGGGAGAAAAAGAATGGTACTTCTTTAGTCTGAGAGACCGTAAATACCCAACGGGTGTGAGAACAAATCGAGCAACTAACGCCGGGTATTGGAAAACCACAGGGAAAGACAAGGAGATCTTCAACAGTGAAACATCAGAGTTGATTGGCATGAAGAAGACTTTAGTTTTCTATAAAGGCAGAGCTCCCAGAGGAGAAAAAAGCAACTGGGTCATGCATGAATATCGCATTCACTCAAAATCCAGCTATAGAACTAACAGGGTACATGTTTTGCTTCTTCCGCTAACCTTAATTAGGACAATAGATTCAAATCACTTCATTTTTTTCTCTCTCCTTCATGTTCCTCAAATGGAAAAATTAATGTCATTGCAAAATAATATTATTAAATTTTTTCTCCTATAACTTTTTTTTTATCAATAAATATTAATTTATTAGTATGTTACTTTTTGTTAATAGATGAGATCAAACTTTTAATCTTTTCTCTATTAATCATCAAACTCACTTTATATCTAGGATCCTAGCTAATTGCTAATTTTTTGTGCCAAGGGTTTATTTTTTTATGAGAGACAAAGAAATTGGAGACCTAATACTAGAGCAACGTCCTCTTTATGTAGCCAAAACTCAATGAACAACATAAGAATTGGGTAGCAATTCTAATGAGAAATTGTTATATGATGCTAGATCACTATAGTTGCAGTCAATCTCTATGCGTCTCCATGTGATACATAATTATGTTTATCAATTTTTTTTAGTAAATTAAAACTTGATTATGTATCATGTAATGATTGACAAATAATGATCATGTAATGGTCTCAGACCATATAATAATTACTCCGTCTTGAGGAATAATAAGTTCTTACTCAACATTTTGAGGGGGGGAAATGAATTAAACATAACATTCACTTTCATACATGCAGCAGGATGAATGGGTGGTTTGCCGGGTATTCAAGAAAAGTGGTAATGCAAAGAAGTACCCTTCTTCCAACCATGCAAGAGCAGTGAATCCATACAGCTTGGAAATAGGACCAAATATTGTGCCTCCGCTAATGATGCAACTGGGAGATCCTGGTGCTCATTTCCTTTATGGGAGAAACTACATGAACAGTGCTGAGTTAGCAGAACTTGCTAGGGTTTTGAGAGGGGGTGGATCAACCAGTAGTGTCAACCTGCCAATTCAATCCCAGTTGAGCTACCCTACATCATCATCGACAGGAGGAGGATTCACCATTTCAGGGCTCAATTTGAACCTTGGAGGGGGAGGAGGAGCAACAGCCACAACACAACCCATTTTAAGGCCAATGCAACCTTCTCCTGCTCCTGTTCATACGATGGCTCATGTACTTGATGCCAATTCCAGCATGATGACAACCAGTTCTCTTGGTGCTGAGAATGTAGGTTATGGAGCAGAAATGAGTAACTTGAATTTGCATGGGAATAGGTATATGGGCGTGGATCACTGCATGGATCTAGACAACTATTGGCCTTCCTACTAAATTATGATGAGACACCCTTATTTAGTTTATTAGGCATAATCTAGTACCTAGTACTATTACTATATATATAAGCGTAGATGGATCAGCTACCATAAAATTGAAGTTCTGCTATTTTCTTGTGTTTCCAAGTTTTATGCCGGAAAATGACGACCGGTATCCTAGTGATCGTGTACTTTTTTAATCAAGTAACATTTTGAATGTTTGTTTATCGATTGCTAATGTCTTTTCTTTATTGAACATCACTAGCTGTGTTACGTTTTTCGTCCCCGATTATAATTCGCAAAATACTGCGTTTCATTGATTTTTCTTTCTCATGTAAATTGGAACCTGCTAACATCGATAGAATTGATGTTGAAGGGATTATGATTTCTATACTAATAGTTTGATTTTCATTAGTTACATTTTTTTACTAACAAGACGGTCTAATACTAAACTGCAAGTAAATGGTACTATTTTTTAATTTTACTATTGAAATAGAAGTGCAAAACAACTTTTTAATATTATGATTGTCCTTCATGAATGGTATTCTCATATGATCAGCCACTAGTTATTTATCACGAAGCCCTTGCAATAACATTTCCTTTCAATATTTTGCAATTAAATATTAAGAGAGACACACACACACACACTGTCTCTCTCTCTCTCACGTGCCATCACTGTTCTTAATAATCGTATTCAGGTTAACAAATAATTTTTGTTAGGCCACCTTTTCAGTATAAAATAACAATTGCAATCCAGTGCATCACTTTCAATATTTTGATGACAATAAAATATTAATTGTTTTTTACTACCTACACAGCTAAAATTTTCAGTTTTTTAATCAAGGCAATACATTATTAAAGAAATCACATTCTAACGAAAAACAAATAAGCATTGAATTATCTCGCTTAATATAGTTTTTTTTAAATGAAAATTAAATTATATTTAATATCGTGTATCTATATGAACAATATAATACATTATACTAATAGTGTAATGTATAGATAGTATATATTTTTATTCTAAAGAAATTCTGCGTTAATGTGATTTTTTTACATTAAATACGACTTGAGAGTAAAAAAAGAAAGTCATGGAATGTTAAAATGAGAGTGATGAGCAAAACTCAATCAAACAATTGGTACTATTAATAATTGAACATTGAAACATCGTGTTGTATCAGTAGGTTGTGATCTATAGCCAAGTATGAGGGCAACGACCTATAATATGTGGTGTCAAGGCGTGAATATAGAAAAGAACGCATCAAGATGAGTTGCAATATCTCACTTAAAAGAAATTAATGTGAAAATGAAGAATGCATTGGAGTAATGAGCTTAAGCTATAAAAGCAACAAGCGAGGCAGATAGGGTTACAATTACAACTCCACCTTTGCTATTTATTTAAATTTATTTATTAATATTTTATATTAAACAACTTATTTATTAATATTTTATATTAAACAACTTAACCAAATCGTTTGCAAGTTGGATCAATAAATTAAGCAAAAAAAAAAAAAAAACCTCATCTAGGCCAAGATTTAAGAATGAAAATAAGAAATTGACGCTTTTCAATCAAACAACCTCTTACCGATACTCATGGCATGGTCAATGTTCTTAGAATTCGACTTTCCAAAACCATTCAAATCAAAGTAGTCTCTGTTCAATTGAGTCCACCAATATCCATCCATTAAAGAAAAACTCAATCGCTCAACCCTTTGTCTAATGCAACAAATTATGAACTAGGGTAAATTATTTTTCTAGCTACTAAACTACATACATATACTGCATAACATTATTTACATCCTAATTAACAATTAGGAAATATTTGTTTATCATTAGTCAAACAAAAGAAATCTAGGTACTTAGATGTTTGGAAACCAAAAGGGTCTAACTCAGTTAATTAAAAGTATTGTAAATCTTTTGATATTGTCTTCCATATCTATGAAAAAAAAAACATGTTTGAAACAACTTATGTTTTAAAATTTTAGCTGTTTTTAGTAAAAAAGTTGTTTGCAAAATAAAATTGTCCATGTGTCCATTCAAACCATAAGTCATAACCTGAACCGTACTGATCTTCCTTTACTCCTAAAACAAATCCAACAGTAATTTGTTAACTAAATCATATTGATCACCAAGGAAGCCTAATTCAGTTGGTTAGATAAGATGTATAAGTATTATAAACCCCCTGGTACCGTGTTAAAAAAAAACATTGATCTTCCTTTCCTCCTAAATCTAATTGAACCACACAATATAAACAAAACTAAACCAGTTGTCTCGTTTCTTTCTCAAACAAGTGTAAATCAGGAACGACAATGAATCCCTCGTGTAACAATAAGTCAATCAGTTCTGTATGTTGCAGAATATGAATTTACAAACAATTGTTTTGCGATTTTCAATAGAATATTCAAGAAACTTAAAACAGAAAATAAGGGGGGAAATCAGTAAGTTCCAATGAAGAACAACTCATGAATTAGTTTCTTTTAGTAATAAATTTCAAGTTCCACAGACAACCGCAATAGACAGGAACTAGTTCTGATTCTAATAAACATACATTATGTGGAAACATTTTTTACTATGTCAAGAATACAAGAAAATAAAACCAACAGGAAAAGGGAGTGCAAGGTCTAATAACAAATTTAACAAAGTGATAAACTGATAAACATAAACACCTAAACATACTCTCTGCCTTTTTCTACAGTGAAACATCCTAAAGTTACCTCACGCAAAAAAAGAGAAGTAAAATATTCAAAACCCCACACGACAGGAGTCAGGAAAGATACATCCCCCTCAATAAGCCCGTGCGAACAGGAAAAATTATCTGCAATAAACACAAACGGTATGTTTTTCAGCATTACATTTCAATATAGTTGGTGAAAAGCAAAATGATGTTAAAAACTTAACTGCACAATAAACAGTAAGTCTGCTAATGAAGCATAATAGTTTCATGCTTCCATTTATGACAATATGATATATACATGTCTAGCACTACCACCTTCCAGTGTCCAATTATCTCACACTAAATAAGGAATTTAAGAAGACTTATGGGCATCGACCCCAAAGTAATATGCCCCATTTCAATCAACTAAATGTGATTTTCTACTCATAAGATGCTCAGACAATGTCACCAATAGCATTCTAATTTCCATTCTTCTATTTTTGTTGGCCCTCATTCCTCTGTTCATATCAATTGTCAAATTCGAATAGCTTTGAGCATATGATGTATCCTCTGTTGATGCTCTTTACTTGTTTTGCTTAAATTAAGAAGATATTAAGCCTTAACTGAAGTGGCACCTGGCCCTTAAGAGATTGATTGACCCTGGGACCAAATCCCCCTTTTTCATCCATTTTAACCTACCCTCCCTCTCCCTACACTAGGTCATAGACCTCCTTTATAACACACTACGAAAAAGTATTTACAAGATATTAATTTCACAAGGTAGGCAGTTATTCTACAGTGATATATCTCCAAATGCGAAACAAATTTATGATGGTCATACAGATATTGGATTTGTTTTACGCTTCCAAATGAAATCACATAAATTGACATAACCTAAATACATTAACTAAATAACTTACACGTGCTATGGCACTTAACATTTTACCCTTATCCTCAAAAACAATTGTATTATATGCCAGCGACTTATTAAACACCACAACATGACATCAAAGCAGAAAATGAGGAAAATGGGACACTCGTTTTTCTAATGTTAACATTTATTAAGCTTCTTTACAATGTCTGTTTTCCTCTCAAAAATATTAATTCACAACAAGGTGGGGTTTTGGTATTTAAAAGACCAAACAAAGCTTCTCAAGGATGTTCAGTTCAACACCCAAAAGCCACTCAATTGAAATCCAAGATGGCAAAGGAGTTCATCATGTAAAAATTGAGAAATGTCAACAACAAAAACATTAGTAGAACATATTTTGTTAAATAAGGAGTTCCTAGTTAACATACTTTGTTCTACCTTTCCCAACAAAAACATTTCCATATACACGGCTAAGAATAGAACATATTTTTCTAAAGGAATCTATCATTACATGAAAATCACGTGGGACCTGTTAAATAAGGAGTAGGGCTCAAATCATTTAGTAGAACCCACATGAACGTTACCCAATAACAGTTTGTCAAAGAGTGTCTTCATTAACATTAATAAAGCAAATCGTGCCACACAAGCATGATAAGTAACAGCTTATGGTAAGATATAACAGCACACTTTGCATCATGCATGCCGCATAAAATAATTAGTATAAGATGAAACTGGGCTAGTCATTACATTTGTAGTAATGAAGGCATCCTTAAAATCAATAATAGAATAGAATAGCATACCTAAATTTCTTTCCAGGAAAAAAAATAAAGCAGGAACCAACTTCATGTTGTGTGCTTGTCTGGATGCCCTCGCTTATGTTTACGTCGTGCATGGTGATTGTTTCCATTTCGAGCAGGTTTATTCACTTTTTTGCTACTGCAGACAATAAAAAGAGGCTGTTGCTAATAAGTTCCAATCGCGCACACACACACATATATCAAAAGGACATACAGATCAACAAAAAGCGAATCAGCATATCGATTTTGAAAAAGACATTTAAAAGACTGACCAGAAAACAGCTGAAAACACTCTAGCCACTAAAATAATAGGTAAAGCCAAAAGGGCAGAGGCCTGCAAAAGTGCAAAATTAACAATATATTTGTCAAATCAACTGATCCACTGTCAATTTCAGTAATATTAATCAGGACATAGAAAATCATTCATTGCATACCGCAAACCATTCCAACTCTTTAGTAGCAAGAGGTCTAGTAAGCTCATGCTTTTTCAGTGTCTCTTGGACAGAAGCTTGGACCTTCATGAAACAAATATAAAAAAATCAATACACAGAAACTGCAATTTATCCTTATTTTTTTTTTTGATCGGCTGCAATTTATCCTTATACAATACCATTTCTTGATTAAACAATAATTGTAGAAGTTAACAGAACTTTTTACTAATGCAGTAGCATTGAAGGAAAAGGTTATTCCAGATCCTGGAACTGACATGAAATTCAGTGAATATGCAGTCAAGAAAATAAAATCCTAGTTTTATATATCACAATCACACTATAATAAATGAAAAGGAACTTAAGAAACACTTTTAACCAAATATGTGTTCAGCAAAATCACAGCTATGTCTAAATCATGTTATGATATCCAAACTAAAGTAAGAAAGTTTAGCATGTAGCAGTCACGAGTAGACACTCATACTGCCCCCTAAAACTAATAAATACATAAATTTAGTGCTGCAACAATATCAAGTTGGTTTTCACTATATTTACTCTTTTATAAACAACCTAGACTGATTGCACAAACGGGCAACTATAAATTTCAAAAGACAAAGACTGCCAGCCAAAGTTCATATTTCTATTTTCTGATGAGTAGGTACCGTGCAAAATGAATAAATGTAATAAAAAATATAAAAAATAAAAGCATTGATATCAGCAATGAATAATGGAAAATAAAATAAGGATTTGCATAATTTTTTCAATATCTTAAAAAGAAGATGAAGCCTAAAACCTGGCGATGGTATGTAGTAGCTGATTCCAAAAACTTGCCATAAGCACGAACAACCTCCTTTGTGTAGGGCTTCAAAACTGCCTGTACTTTATCAACATGAGGTTTAGCTGCAATAGCAATCTGATCAATGTATGGCTTGCTGAACTTTCTTGCTTCCTGTCAACCAGTAGTGAATACCTTAAGAAACACATCAGCAAACAAATAAACCATAAGGATGAATTGAAGAGGTTCATACCTGATAATAAGGATCTACAAATTCTTTTGCCTTGCTTAAGTGGGGAGAAATTGCATTCTTTGATGCCTCGTAAACTTCAACAGTTTTCGTGGTCAACAATTGCATATGAGGTTCAGCATTTGTCTTCACCACAGACCACTGTTCTTTTACAGCCGGGACCCATTTCTTCAATTGAAAAAGAAAAAGAGTGAGAAGGAAAATAATTTAATTTGGCTGGGTATTTAAGAAAACCTAGAAGCTTCTTACAAACAAGGAAACTCCCAAATGGATGCCATATTATCAGGATGAGGGAAAAACAGATGGATTGAGAAGCAATTCCAATATCTAGCCATAGGACACGGTAATTGCAGTAATCAACTGATTAAAAGTGCATGCCTTTTGGCCGTCATTACATTACCACATACATAGATGCATACCCAGCAAAGCATAGCAAATAACTGAAAGATATAAAAATGGAGGTCTTACAGTTTTGATGGTTTCCACATGAGGTTCAGCCCACTTTCCAGCTTGTGCCTTTTTCTCTAGGGCCTAGAATAAATAGGAAAGACATTGAAATGAAGAAGCCATATGACTTGCTTGTAGTAATAAAGAAATAAAATAAACATTGTATTTGTAATTGATTAACATGTCAAAAGAAATAACAGATAAGAGAGATTGATAGCCAAAATAAAAACCAAAACATTACCTTTTGAGTGACCATTTCCAAAGCAGGTTTCCCATGTTTGTTCCAATGACTATCAACAAAAGACTGGCACAAGAATAAATTTCTCAGAACTTGTGAGGAAGGCTGTTCTAACAAACATTAGAGGAGATACAACATAGACTCACCTTACTATGAATATAGTGAACAGCAAGCCAAGGGGGAAGCCAAGCACCATGAGTCTGATTATAACACCAGTGACCAGTATGCGTCAATTCAATGCACAAAATTATAATTATTCATATTCATATCATCAAAATTTCAAGAGAATGGAATGGTTTTCAAAATATATCAATCATTGTAGCAATAGGAAGCTGCTGCTTACAAAACCAAATTGAAAATCTAAAATCCCAAAATTTAACAATTGTAAAAAAATGTGGTACTCATTACAGAAAGCATTTCAAAGCAATAAAATTGTGAAAACTTGGTTTCAACTAAAGATTTTAGATTTTCATATTTAAAGGGTATTCGGGCTGGGTGTTCTAGGTTATGGATATTCAACTGGATTTAAGCAACGCTTAGCAGTTTGGCATTTGTTTGGAGCAACATAAAACTTCACATCACAAGTTTAGGTCTCACCCTGGCTGTCTGTTATTGTGACTAAAACATATTAAGGCTGACCTCAATATCATCGAGTCACATGCTAGTTTGAGTTATGGGGTTCCACAATGGTTTGAGCTTTCTACAGTCCCTTTCCAGTGTTTGTTGTGTTTTGAATAAAATTTTGAAATGCCAAGTGTTGCTGGTAATAGCAGCTCTTTCCAGACTAACCACACTCAAAAGATCAAATAAAGGATGAATTATATAAGATTTTATGGCTTTTCTATTTTGTGAGATATAAGTTATGAGCTTATGGACTCCATTCATTTAATACTTAATTTAATTTGGAATTTATGCCTCAGAAACCGGCATTTATATGTACATGTATGTGTGTTATTTTAAAAAATTATTTTATATAGTATGTAATATCTATACTTCTACAGTTCACTTTTACTTGACTCTCCGGTGTTTTTTTGGTAAAAGAAGGGTTTTTGAGAACCCTGGTCAGTGCCACCATGGCTATCACAAAGACTTTCCTGGATTTATTGTTAAGATGTTGACATTGTAAGTAACAACCCTAAAACCTTAGCCATCGAAATGAACTATTCACAATTGTGCAAGGTTATAAAATAAAAAGACACAGAGAATTACAAGAAATTCTTCGGTTTCAGATAAAAGGCACAATGTTGATAATTAACCTGGACTACTTTGGAGGTTTTCAACTGGCTATCAAAATTTACAGACATGTAAGATAGATAATAGTGTTTAGATAGTCAACTGAATTGATGAATTATTACCTCCCTCAGCTCTTTTTCTATGGCAGTAGCCTCAAACTTTGCCTTCACCATTTCTTCCTAAACAAGAATATTAGGTGAAAACAAGATATTTCCATTAAAAACATCATCAAGCCTCCTGCAAAACATAGATAAGAAAATCTATGCACTAACATACCTCAGCAACTTTAAGAGCACGTTCAGTTTTTTGAATTTTTTTCTTCTGTTCCCCATTTATCTTTTGAAGCTGTGAAGAATGTACTAATAAAGTCACCACATCATCCTTAAAGATAAAATGTTTTGATAACTTGAAATTTAAATTGATTACAGTACTGCAGGTAACTAGTGAAAAAATAATAATATAATGGTTTTTTTATTTAATTTTGCATGTGATAGAACTAAATAGCTGTAATAGTAATTCTCTTTCTCTTTTATCTAAAATGAGTAGGATCATCCTAAAGCCAAAAGGCAATAGATATTTATACTGACAGCTAATTACAATGCTGCAGTAATACACAATACATTAGAAGAGGAAGGCACGTCAAGCCATGCGTAATCCAAAAGCATGCACCAATCAGGAAAAAAGAATAGTAAATTCAATATATGCACCGATAAACAACCAGCAAGGTGCTGCTGAGTTCTGACTTAAGTTGCTTAGACCTACAGAAGGATCCTAAAAGGGAATATCCTAATTCACACTTGCTTGTCATTAATAGCATTAAAAAATTTACACCATCAATAGGTCAAATTAAACTCTAAAAATTTCCTAATTTGAGGATCAATACAACATATTAAGTCATAGTGAGAGGGGAAAAGTAAAGGTGCACAGGATTACACAAGCAAAAAATTAGCAGAGAAGTATTTTTTAGCATGTTGATCACAACTAGAATAATACAGTTATAATCACAGTACCCAGGAAGGAGGGAGACAGAGAATAACATGTGAAAAGCTAAAACTCTATGGAGAAAGTGGAGACTGGAGAGTAAGATGCACTTTCCATTGTCAGCATTGACCATGATGAGGTGCACAGGGTACTCCTAGAACAGATCAAATTTATTACTGGGCACATTGACAAGAATGGAATATAACTCAGCATAAGTGTTTTCAAATGAGTAAATTGAGAAACATTAGTAATGACTTTACCAAGAACAATTACACAAAAATCAACGGTAAATAATGAAAAAGAACTAGTTCCAGAGACAACAAACTTGAGATGTAATTAAAGCAGGTTTGGAAGAAAAAAATGTAGCCAAATGTAAAACTTACATCTTCTAATTTTGAGTTCAAGTCATGAATCTTTTTCTCTAACTCAGGTACTCGAGTTTCCCAGTTCACTTTCTCCTTCTTTTGTGTTTCTAGTTCCCTTTTAAGCTTGTCCACCTGCATAAAGAATTTCAGAGTGTACCCTATAGAATATCGATCGTACATGATACATCTACCGGCTCATTCATGCATAACCTGCTTCTGTAGTTCACCAGCACGTGCATGAGCCTTTCCAACCTGCTCCTCAGCATCCAGTGACCCTTTTTTCTGAGAGGAAAAATTATTTTTGAAGGTTTTTTAATATACAATAATAAAAACAAAATAAGATACGATACTAATAATAGAGCATGAGAATAACATACTAACATTTACTGCCGTTACTCAAATTATTAACACATGAAGAAAGAAATACAACAACCAATGTTTAAAAAATAATAATATAATGAAGAAAAATTGTAAGCCAGGTCTAGTCCCACACCTGGAGAGAAGCGATCTCATTCTGCAAGGATTGTATGGTAATTGATTTATCTTCAATGGATTTTTCTTTTTCTGCTATAATTTCGTCCTTCTGCTTCACTTCTTCCAACTTTTCACTGATTTGAGACTCTTCAAAATAAAATTAGGCACGACATGTATAAGCCATAAAAAAAAAACCATCAGAAACCACCACATATCTAGATGAAAAAAGTTAGGGAATTATAACTCCTTAGTGTATATAGGGTCACTTCAATCATAAATCATTAGCCACTACGCAAAAAAGTGACTTGTATAGAGATCAATCAACAAGACTTTCGTCAACAACATAAATAAACTAAAAAAATTGTTTTTTAAACACAACGCTTTCTCCTACTCAGTGACTGCAACTAATTGAAAATTTTGAACACGACAACACAACGACTCGCGATTATAACACGGTCCTTATTTCCAAAACAAAAATAGCACAGAAATAAATAAACAAAAAAAATCGAAAACGTGGACTTTTCGTAACGGAACAGTGAAACTACTACTAAAATTGAAATCTAAGAAAGGAAAGAAAAATGAGATTAAAAAAATAGTTAGGTGTTTATTTCGCATAGAAGATGAAAACATACCGAGAATATGGATCTTGGAATTGAGTTGATTTAATTGGATCTTGATGGCGGAGGTATCAGGCTCTGGAGTGCTTCCTTCGATGGAAACATCGGCTTCGGCCCCAACGATGGCGAAAATTAGGGTTACTGAAAGCGCAAAGGCGAAGAGCGTCGGAGGCGCCATCGCAATGCAGATTTGCTTTGCCGCCAACAAAGCTTCGGAGTTCCGAGAAAAAATACTGTTTTTGCTGTTCTGATATTTATAACACCGTCGTCGTTTCAAGGAACGAAGGTTTCTATTTTCCTTTTTTCATTTTCATTTACATTTTTTAATAAATAAAAATAGCATATTCACTCCCTTTCTTTATTGTAGTATAGTCACTCTACGCTATTATTGAATCAGAAATTCATGAACAGAAATTTTAATTAATTTTTATATATTAAACACCTTAAAAATGGTGTAAACATTAGTACCTATTCATACATAAAAAAAAATAGAAATTAGACTCTACTTTTTTTTCTATGGTGAATTAAGAAATTATAAACTTTTCCCCGTAAAAGAAAAAAAATGAAAAATAAATAAAGAAAAAAGAAACACGAGGTGGGCGTGCGTGGTTGATTCTTCCTAACCGGTCCAGTCTATGTTCTAAGAGAATCTAATCTGATCTTTATTTATGTTTTTTTTCTTCTTTTTTGTGACAATATAATCTTTATTTTAATGCGATGCGATGTGAACATTTGGCAAGCCAGGGCCACCAAAATCCAATGATTCCATTGATAATATTATTGATGGAAGACAGTTTTGGAGCAATCGATGAACTTCTTCTATATTGTAAAAACCTTTTAGCAAATCTCTCCCTACTAGAAATAAACGAAGTATGTCTCTGTTAATAATATTCATTTTTTACTGGTAATTAATACTTTTAAACCTATTTTCAATTTGTTATGTTATACTTAAAATAAATTTAAAAATTAATTATACTTTTAATTCTCAGTCTGTAGTCCGTTAATGATTTTGATTTCTCTTGTTTTAATTGGTTAAATTGGTTCTTGTAATTTTCAACTGTTAAAATTAAGCTTTCTATCTCAAAATTCGTATAGTAATTAAAAATATATAATAACAAAAGATTTTTTTTTAAATAAAAGGACACACGCCCCAACAAAGATCAATTAAAAATCACCAGAAAAAACAGTTGAAAATACATTAGTTTCAAAAGTTAAAGCAATAAAAGGCAAAACAACATCAAAAACTCTCAAGACTCAAGTTTTCACGAAGAGATATCGCATAATTTGTTAACTTGTCTGCAACTTGGTTAGCTTCATGCAACACATGATCCCACCCACTGCAACACCTGCATCATAAAACGATTTTATGCTTTGACAAAATAACATCATTTTTAGGGACATAGAAAGAAAACACTTCACTACACATTTAACCGTTAGTAAAATGCACAAAAAAACCTTAGGTGGTAAAAATTGTAAAATAATGATAAATAGATAGTAAAATGTGCACATAAGTCAAAGATAAAACTTAGAAGAAATTCCCTATATATTTTAAGTGTTGTTCCGTACGTAATCCAAAATTGAAATTCACACTGTAATATAAGTTATTAAGATCAAACTTAAATTCTCATCATTAACAAAAAATAATAATCTCATTAAAAGTGGTAAAAATATATTTAATGATTGTATTTTTATAATAAAAAAATGGTTGAATATTGTATTTTTATCAAATATAAAATTCCTAGAGGATAAAGTGATTTTTTTTCTTTTTCGAATAGACTTAAAATAAGACGGATTATTCTGTCTATACTATTTTCTTAGACGACGCTAACCTAATTAACCTCCTTTTAGCGAGTCTAGGTAGGTTAACCCAACTTTTTATCTTTTTTTTTTTATAGGCAAATAAACTTGTAAATTTAATAACAAGCCCCAGAAGTGCTAAAAGAGTATAAATAATTAAATAACCTTACAAGACCAACAGCCAAGCATGATGAAGCTTAACAAAAGTCCCTATTGCTTTATACATGTAAAGCATGCATTATATAAACTTAAGACAAAAACTTAATATAAAAAAAATATTTTGAATAATTAAAAATTAACTATTAGAATTAGGATATCAAAAATACGCATAGATAAAAGAAGTGAGACAAGAAGTATATAATTAACTCATTATTTTCTTGTTTAAAACTTTAAATATATATATATATATAAACAAAATAAATCTTTCTTACCTTATAAAAAGGATGTAAAGAAAAAATAAATCTGTAATATTGCCTTTTTTATTGTTAGTGTCTCCAAGTATCTATTTTAAATTTTAATTATCCATTTACAGTATTAACTATGAGTATAAATGAGAGATGTGGTTGAGTAGTTGTGTTCAGGGTAGGTGAGGACACATGAGTGCCGCCGAGGAAGGTCAGAAATAGATCCAACAAGATCAGCAAAAAGTAGGAGACTAGTATGAGGATTTGAAAATATGATGCTAAAGGAAAGTGGGGTGGGGGGAGTTTTTTTTTAAAAAAAGAAAAAAGTTATACTTATTTATATAATATTTTTATTGTTATTTCCATTACATTATTTATACTACCGCATAATTTTCTCTGTTTTTTCATGTTTATAATTTTTTTTTGTATAAATTCATTATACCAAGTTATTTATTCTTAAAATAAATAGGGAGGTTGTTGGCAAAATGTTCATACTAACTTTATTTTATTATGGAAGTCAGCTAACGTTATTGAATATTGATGGGTGTTTTATTTATTAAAGGGAAAAAGATTGTTATTTTACGTCAAACATGGTGATTGGTGAGTGTCATCATATGAAAGGTTGAGGGTTGGGGGTTTGTGGTTGTGCGAGTGAAAAGGGAAATTTTACGGTGGCAGCTTCTTCTTGTTTATTCCATATATAATCAATCACAGGTTCACGTAACAAAGACGACGACGACTCAAGCAACGAAATCAGATAGCCAAAAAGTATATATAAAATAGAGTGACAGTGTCCTTCCGTTGAACAAAATTATAAAATAAGTGAAAAATAGACATTGGCGAAAAATATGCTAACAAACATGACAGGGGAAAACAATCTTCTGTTGTAAATTTTGAGTTTATAGTTGAATGATTTATGTATCTAAAAAGTAAATTTTGTAGAATTTTTAGCACAAGTTTCTCAATTTTATGCAAAAACTACATAAGATTTCTGTAAATCACGTTTAGCCACAATATTTTTTCTTATTTTGTTTTTGAAATATAAACTATGATTAAGTTTTTTCAAACAAGTATTATATAAGTGTCCCTTACCTATCCAGATTGACATAAAATAACGTCTCTGCATAAATTAATCAAGTTCAAAAACATCTCAACTTGTTTGGCAAAAAATTCAATCCTCAAAATTAATTATACCGTGTGTATAGTTGAATTAAAAAAAGTGCAAATTTTAAAACTTCTCATGTAATAAAATTATTCTAAATGTGAGACCCGTATTTTTTTTAAGAAAAAAATGTCTATATACTCATCCTTCAAAGCAATTATAACTTTATTAAAAAAATAATTCACTTTAAAAACAAGATTCTCCAAATGCAATATTATGTTACTAAACTACAAAACAAGTTGATAGCATTTATCTGGACAACATCTGTAAGCATGATGCAGGTGGCAAAACAAGTTTTATCTGGACAAGTTTCACCAATGCATGTAAACATGATTTGGTGGCAAAATGATTTGGTGAGCTGGAAATAACAAAACGTGAACTTTATCCCTTTTTTTTCTTCATGTTTGTCTGTTGTCAAATAAAAAATATTTTTGTTCATAATAATTTAATCAAATCACCGTACGTAACTATAAAGAGGTCAATTTTGAAAGACTCGCATTGTTATTTTACACTGATAATAATGTATAAAAATTAAACTCACCACATACATGTTAAATTATGTTTTTTTTGGAGTGTGTACTAATGTATTTCTAAGTAGAGAGTGTTGTTAGAAATTTGTTGAGACATTATATAATAAAAGCACATTTAATATTAATAGCTGAGTTAAATGATCACACACTTTCTTGGTGTACGTGTGATTTATTTTTAAATGAATAATAGTAATATTTTGTTTTTATTAGTGAATGTAGGTGTAGGTTGTCGTGGGCCAACTCATGTGGAGTAGCTCTGTACTTAATGCCAACAGTAAACCATACGCTCATGGTTGGGTTGGTTCGCAAATTAATTTTGGAGAGGCAAACACGATACATACACTTATACATCTTTGGGTTAGGACTTAAAGTATTTTGTGTGTTTACGTTTTCTTATTATTATTGAGTAGGGTTAAAATACACTCTTTAAGATATTTTCATTAATATTTTTAATTATAATAAAACTCATAAATAATAAATAAATTTATAAAAATTACATAAGATTTGATAAAATTATACAGATCTCCCCTCCATTTTCATTAAAGTTTGTCATAATAAAACTAATAAAAATAAAAATTCATTTATGCATTTGTGATATTTCTTTTATAGCCTTTCATTTAAAACAATCGTCTATCTTCCTCTGTTCTTTCTTGGAAACTAAGTATGAATCTTTCGGAAAGTTTTAGGGTTCTACAAAAATGAAAACAAAGTAGTTTGGAGGTTGAAGAAAATGTCGAAGCGAAGATGAGGTGAAACTAATCAAGGCATGGAAAGCGAACGAAGGGAGCGGAGGCGGTGGAGCAAGGTGTGGAACTTCATGTCGGAGTGAAAGGAGGTGCAGGCGACAGCGTCAGAGAAGGAGGGGATGGTGGCATGGGGGTGTGGAGGAGATATTTGCTCATTGAATTTGGACGTTACACAGTTCATACACGTAAGAGAGGCAATGTTTATATTGGTGTAAGACAATTTTAATATTTTTTAAAAGACAATTTTAATCTTTCATGATTGATATTTTTATTTAGGATATATTTTCTGTCAATTCAATAACTAAATTATAAAAATTTAACATTCGAATATCCTTTAACATTAGAAAAAAATTAATTTATAAAAATATAAATCAATTTTTCACACGCGCGCGCGCGCATATATATATATATATATATATATATATATATATACACGTAAATATATTATTAAATACATATCTATCACTGTTTTAATAATTTAAAATTTGATTCACATGATTTTTAAAATAATATTACGCGATTCAATAATTTGACTGATAATTTTTTTCATAAGTTACTAAATACGCTATTTCACAAAATTTTATTATTGGCCAATACAGTAATGTCTTTCTTGGGTCAATATAAAATTGCTAAAGGGTATTGATAAATATACCCCGGTAACTGTTAATATACCCCTTTATATTATTTTTTCTCAAAAATACCCCTTAACTATTATACCCCTATTAACATACCCCTCAACTGTTTCCGGCAATTTTACACTTCCGATAATAAACTTTTGGGAAGCCTGCATTGGACCGTGCGAATATCATCGTCATCATCACCATGATGAGGCTATGATGTCATTGTAATACCGCTGCACCATTGATTCTTCGATCTTGCTTTTGATTTCTGATTATATATCAACATCAAATTTTACTCCGTATCCTTTCTGTTATTATGTTTTTATGTACATTTTGCTTGTCACTGTGTTTAGCATTTTTACTTGAGGGTGCCACGTAGTTTTTGTATTGTATGCATGTACATCACATTGAGTTGCCTTGCAAGCTTGCAAGTTATCTTGTATCTTTAGAAGTATAAATTCATTTCCATGTTAAAAATTAGTGGACCCGTCACATAAGCGAGGAAATGGCAGCATAGCATTTGAACCTGGTTGTGTAGGGAGGCAATGCACAAAAGGGGATATTCTGGAAAAGGGTATACTCGAGACAAAAAAAAGGAGTATATTCAATAGTTAAGGGAGGTATATCTATCAATTCCTGGTTTCGATCAAAATGTCTAATGATACTGGGCCCGTCCAATACAATAGTTAGAATATTAAATTAAAAACTGAGCCCATTAAATTTTTATGGTGTAGGAACTAACAACCTAAAAATTGATTCACTCCCCAAAAAACACCAGTTGAAACCAAATTGCTGGAGAGAAAATTAAATTAATCAAAAGACCGGTGCTATTTACGTTCCTCTTTTTTTTGTTACTTTTTGCCCCGCTAATCTTTTTTTTTTATATAAAAATATCCTTAACAAAACTAGTTTCGTGAAAAGCAAAAAAAGGATCAAAATAGCCCATGATGGCTTTAAAGAGATGAAAATAAAAGAAAAATAAGAGTGGCCGAGTGGGTGTAGGACTGTAGGGAAGGGGAGGACGCTGAAGGTGGGGATAGTTTTGGATTTTAAGTTTAAAAAAATTGGGGGATATGGATTAAAAAGAGGAGTGTAAATAGCATTGCCCTTATCAAATTAGGCAAGTCCATTTGAGCTAAATTTATTTTTTGGGCCATGCCTAAAATAAATTACATGTATAATAGATTGTATATTTTCTTTTATGAGTCAGAATGTTCCTTTACAAACCACCTTTTTTCTTGCATAATATTGTTTATTTCGACATAGTAGCAGAAAATACTTTGTATCTGTGGTACATTAATAGTACTAGTTATGTATAATGCCTCTGGGGATTGAATCTCGAATTATTAAGCTGACAAGCATATATTTGATTTTTAACTCTATCTAATATTCAAACCACAATGGTAAACAAATTAAAAATAGTCCACGTGATATGGACTACACAATTCATGCAGGAAGAAGGCCAACATACAAATCTTTGAAAATTATATTTAAATCCTCGTTGGTACAGCAACAAAACGCGGTTTCTGCCCATACATGTTTTAAAAAATGGCTGTAGCAAAGTATCTTTTTCAAAAGTTTGATTCGATCTAGAGCATAATATTATATAAATTATATTCTGGAGAATTGCAATAGATTAGAGTGTCGATCTTCAAGGAAGGTACTGCCTAATGCATGGGACAGAGACTTAACCAAGCAAGTGGATGTTGTTGTCTAAAAATCTTCTCTTTTCTACCAGTGTTTTAAAAAATTATATAGTTGCGTTGGCGGGTGTATTAAAAACGCAACTATATAAGTGTAGGTCTATAAATAAACTCAAGTGAACCTTAATTAAGCAAATGGTATTTAAAGGAAAGTGAATGACCTTTTTTAGGTAGATGAAGGTTACTAACTTGATACCCTTTTTGGGAAGTGTGGCTCCAAGAAGCTTTCTTATATATCTGGAGTAGCCTGTTTGGTTTGGTGTTGAGAAATTTGTACGTGCATTTACATAGAACAAAGAATTTGTAGCTTTTGCGTCTTTTTGACAAAATTGACGCGGCTTTAGTGTCCGAAATCAGGACAAATGTTAACAACAGAGTTTTTTTGCCATATTTTTCTTGTTAGTGAGTTGCCCATTTCAGTAAATAATTTATTCACTTTCTTTTTACACTATTTAGCAAGATTTACATAAAACTCACTCACTCAATAATAATAAGTGTATTAAAAATGTCGTGTTAGAATTTCTTAGTTAGCAGCTAGACGGCCAGAGGTGTACAATGTTACATGGAGCACACTGACATAGTACTCATTCCGGACCAGTTGGAAAGCGATTTTCTCCCATTTGCTAAACAGAGAATTTTAATAATTTATATTGATTCATTTGCAAAAAATTTCATCATATATAAACCTAATGTCTTCAAAGAAATATATATCTCATCAACAAATAGGATCAAGTAAACGTAAATGGAAGTACAAAAGAACGTAAATTGTAAAATACATCTAGTTATCAGGTCTTGATCAAAGAAGAAATCTGATCACTGTAGAGTGTTGCGGACTAGCTAGGACACAGAAACAGTGTCAACTATATTTATATTCGTTAACGTATTAGTGCTCAGTAAACTTGCCATATGCTCTTGGGTACAGTGAACCAAAATTTATAACACATCTAATATGTAGCACATAATAATTAATACATATATATTATCCCCTTAGCGAATGCAATTTGCATGCCAGCTGCCTTGGAACTCTATAATGCCAATTAGTTGTATTCAATGATTATTATTATATAATTGATGACTTAATTTGCACCATACAATGGCACTTGAGTGATTTACAATTGAAACAAGGGGTGTAATATCAAGAATCTAACTATAAAAGAGGTGTCACAAACAAGTTTAAGCTCTGCACCAAAACTTGAGTTATTATAAGTCATAACATATTGACTCAAATGGGGATAGCAGAAGCATGCTCCAGATTCCTTGGGGACTTTTTACAAGCATTGAAATGCTCCTCACAAAGCTCAGTGTCTCACCTTGATCACAATTATCATGATCCTTCTTCATGCCAGCCCCAGAATGTGCTCAAACTTGATGACAAGATAGTTGGTGCCCTTGTCAGTGTTTTTGGCATGGAAACCAATGGGAGAATCAAGAAGGAAAATGCTAGGCAAGTGGTGGAGAAGCTTGGTTTGATGTATGATAATAAGCCCTCATCACCAGGGTTTGAGCTAGCTGAGGGTGGCTTGCTTGATGATGAAGTGCCTGTTGAAGAGGTTCTTGGTGAGTTGGAGGACATGTCAAAACGCAGTGAGCTTTTGCATGAAGCCTTCAAGATCTTTGATGAGGATGGGGATGGATACATAGATGCAATGGAGTTGAAGAGGGTGCTTGATTGCTTGGGGTTGGACAAGGGATGGGATATGAGTGCTATTGAGAAGATGGTCAAGGTTGCTGATTTGAACTTTGATGGCAAGGTTGATTTTGGTGAGTTTGAATTGATGATGGGGTAGCATGTACTTAGAATCAGTTACAAATTCATTGATTTTAGGAATAATTATTGAGCTGATAATTGTATATTAATTGATTGATTCCAGCATTTTATGACAAAAATATGAAGATTGTTTTTACTTTGCATTGTCTGTTCCCCTTCATTCTTGGTTGCAATTTTGTAGGCAAATCCCATTCAGTCTGTTCATCATGTGGAATTTCTTATTTCTAGAGTTCACACAGTAATTTTTGTTTGTTCTATTTTACTATGCATAAAAAATTGAAAATTTCAGTTAATATTGAATACTTGTTCCACCGGTTCCTAGTTATCAAAGGAGGAAAAAAAATCTAAGCAGTAACATAATTCAGTGACCTAATATTGCAGTAGTTGTCGAACAGTTGCTATGAAAGGAGAATAAAATGACAGGTAATATAGAAAGGACGGTCTATATATAGTATACAAATCATTCATGTGTTTTTTCCTAGTTAATCGTTGGAATACAATTAAAGAAAAATAATATTGAATTTTCTTATTATTTTCAAATACTTATCTTTTATTTTAGAAATTACAATGGCATTTACTGAACATATAATGCTTGCTCATTGACGCATTGCACCACATGGAGGGGAGGCAAACGAATGTATAATTAGAATTTTCTAAAGTGAAGATGCGTAAAGTGAGAAAATAAGGATCTATTCACTATATATTAATTGATTTTAATTAAAATATCTTATAAAAATGATCTATTTTAAATCAATGGTAGATAAAAGACCCCTTTATCACTTTACCTATCTTTTCATTTTAAAAGAATGAAACTCAAACAAATGAGTTTAACTCCTCTATATTGACAAGCTTGGGGATACATAACTACTGAGAAAAAAGAATTTATATCCACTATTGGTTTTAATTATAAAAAATTGTAAACATAACTTACTTAAATTAATGGTAGATTTTTTTTAATAACTAAATTAATTGTAGATAGAACATTATTTATTACTTTATATATATATATATATATATATATATATATATATATATCTTTATGTTTAGAGGAATTAAATTCAAACAAATAAATTTGACTCGTTTAAGTTATACGATGTGGGTAAGTGAGAAAGTAAGGATATATTCACTATTATTGATTTTTAACTAAAACATTTTGTAAACATTTTACTCACTTTATTTATTTATTTAATTTTGAAAGAACATTACTACTCACTTTATTTAAATTGACAGTAGATAGACCACCTTATACATATATGTAATCACTTTAGAGGAGATAAACTTAAACAATTTAGGGTATATATATCTACCTAGTTGATCCAATGATTTATAATTTATGTTGAATAGTTCATTATCAATTCAACAATAAATTGTGAAATAAAAATTGTTGTAAAGAAAAATAAATGGTAATCTAATCTAACTAATCAATTGAATTTATGCATGGATGGACGGGATAAATAGTAGGTAAATTGATTGAAATGTCACTCTTAATTACCATAGGGTCCGTACCTTTGTATGCAAACGAAAATATATAAAAATAAAATAAAATTAGATAACGAGGTTTTGAAACAAGAAAAAGATCTGACTATAGTTTATGGATGTCAATATGTAATTTATTCGTAGTTTCTTACAGTACACGTGAACGGTGAATCTTCCCCAGACATTGCTTGTGAAACGATTTACTCAGCACTTAATCTGATGATTCCTGCCAGGTGTTTGGCACATGAATTGCTATATTCGATCTAAAACAATAATAGTAATGAACAAAGATGAAGAAGTGAATTAACGTTCGTCTCAACAAAAAAAGAAAAAGAAAAGAGAATTAACTTATGTCCGTCCATCCGAATGGAAGAGGTAACTTCTTTAAGAAATATTTCATTTTATGAAATAAGAATATAAGATGGAATAACTGAGTAAAATAAAATAAGTGATTATTCTGTGTAAAATAAGATCGAATGAAATTGAATTTGTGAAATGTATTTTATTTCATTCTATTTAATACTTTTATTTTTCTTCTTCTCATGTTAAAAATATGAAATATTTTTTATTTACTAATCTATTTATCATTCCATCCATTTTTAAATACTATGCAATTATTTGTGTAGTCTGAGGTCTATCAATTCTTTGTTTATGTGTATAAAAATAATAGTTTTTATCTTGTAAAATCTCACCTTTGGTCGTAACTGGAAGAATATATTAAAATAACCCATAATTTTATAACCAATGATTTATTATTATTATTAACAACTTCTCTGGCTCTCAATTATAGATTTTTCTTATAGTGACAATTATATATATTTAATTAATAAATATGTGATTTGACAATTATTTTTCAGTTTATTCTATTTTCCAAGGTAACATTTCACGTATAAACAAAATGAAATGAAATAATCATTTTTTCCTTACTTTGGTGATTGGTCAGAGCCAAAATATTCTACCTTTTTAATCTTATGTCTTACGGAGTATTGATTTTGTTTTCTTTAATTATTAAGTACAACTAACATAAATCAAAATTAACTCATGTATTATATTTTGTCAGCCAAATGCTCCATAAGCAAAGCATTGGCATGACCCTAATTAGAAAACATTTTTTTTGCAATTACAATCAGAAATGGATAAAGCAATCAAGTCCCTTTATACAAAACTACATACAAGGAAAGAAGACAGCATTTGAAACAGGCATCATTAAAGAGGGATCAAGCGAAGACAAATAGCATAGCTTGACATTAACATATATATATATATATATATATATATATATATATATATATATATATATATATAGCCTACTAATCAAATTAGACAAGACATAAAATATAAAAGATGGGTCGATCTAATTGGAAGCTACAGAGAGAGTCTGTCTAGTCGAGTGGCCAAATAGTCCCACAACTCATAGCATCGTTCATGACTTCATTGTTGATATCGTTGAAACTCATATCCAAGTTTCCAAGTGCTGAATTCTGTCCACCATTATTGTATGAGACATCATTTCCATGAACGGTGATTGTTGGCGAAACATGCGCCATGCGCCCCAGATCAGTCGTGTTCAGTTGCTGGGGTGTGCTCATTTGATGATGTTGTACATGTGTCTGAAGAAGCTGATTGTTTAACGTAGTAAAAGAGCTCCTAGTCACCATATCCTCTGCTAACTTCACCTATATATGCCAGCCCGACAATATCAAACATTTTTATACACTTTTATAATAACTGTCTTAAAACTCTTTTTAAATTAACCTAGACAGATTAACTTATCTTAATTCTTCGGAGCAGTCCTCAGTTGAAATTCTATTGAGATATTATTCATCAACCTTAATTAAAAACCAAGCTTCCTTTATTCTTGGTTATTACTCCTTTTCCCTCCTTTTATAAATTTGTAATCTCCTTTTCTTAGCTATAGAATAATATTTGCATAAGAACCTATTATACCTTGGCTCTCAAAGCTTCTACATCTGATTTCAGCACTCGGTTATTCGTATCAGCCTCACGAAAATGTTGGCTAGCATCCGTGAACTGCTTGTATAGGGTTGCATTTTCCACTTTCAGTTTTTCAACCTGAGAAAGCAAAATTCAAACGAAAAAAACATTATATTGCTTCTTGTGCATTTTTTTTACCAAATATTGAATGTTGATGCTTAAATTTCAAAAACAAAGAGATTCGGAGAGCTAGTAACGTTCCATGGTCTTTACCAACAACTGTTCACACGAAAATATAGCTCTAAGAATTAATATCACTATATTTTATTCCCTTATTAAAGACTTATCAAATTAAATACCATTCATGTACTCCCCCAACAGACCAGTTACCTGCAACTCAAGGTCAGACAATTGCGCTCGTTTTCTTCTTCTTGACCTTCTGGCAGATTTGCGATTAGAAACCTTCCTAAAACCATAACATAATTTAAAATCTCGGGCAAAAAATAAGAAAGTAAAATTAATTGAATTTCTCTGGACTAAAACCAACTTAGGCACCTCTGTGAGTCGTCTTCTCACAGAAAAATTCATCCAAACACAACCTAAGTTTAAAACTTTATCTTTGAGATACCTTCTAAGGCGCTTCATATCAGCTGGATTTGTGCTCTGTTCACAAGCACCTGCTTCATCATCCTCATCAGATGGCTCAGAGGAACCACTTGTGGCTCCTTTCGTATGATTCTGTCTGCCCCCTGGTTTATTAGCTGAGACTGGGCTCCCAACTGCACAGTTTGCAATTCAATCCAGAATGTTAAAAAGTTTACATTGTAACGTCATCCAATCACAAATTACTATTAGTATGACTTAAATTTGCATACTGTGCGTAACCTTTTATCCTCCAATAATAATATGCTAAGATGAATGGCACTTGGCATGCAAGTAATAATGTACGTAGTGCACTAGTGCTCATACCATTACTAGTGGCACAAATCGATGACTGAGAATCAATGGTTGCAGTGATGGTGGAATGCTTGGGAGTGAGGTTTTGAGAACAAAGAGGGTCTATTAGTCCACAAGCTGAAAATGAAGTCATCGCATCCTGCAATTACGAATGGATGGTTAAGCTAGCTGGAAATTTGTACATCATTTAGTCACTGCAATCATAATCATCTTTTTCCTTTTTTTCTTTTTCACTTTGTCTGGGCAGAACTTTTCTTCTTCTTCTTTACATGGCAAATTCACGAAAAATACGCTGTACAGGGTGGAAGTAGCAAAGCACCACTCCAACAACCCACAAGCTTAAAAATGGGTCCACTTAGATAGAGGCAATAATATAAAAGCTTTATAAATGTCACTGTACTTATGTTTTTAAAAAACAATGATGTTTAATAATAAAAAAACAATGATGGCATTCTTTTTTTATAAAAGAAGAAGAAGAATGATGGCAGATTCAGTGTATTTCATTTATCTAATTGTGAATTTGTTTATTTTAGTTTAATACTTAGGAGTTTGTTAACAGGCCTAATGTATAAAACTTAAAAATAATTACCTTTGTTCAGGTTGAGTTGCATCAGAATTTAAAAGAAAAATTCAAACCTAATCAACCAGCTATACATTAAATTGATTTGGGTTGAGTAATTGAGTCACATATGCTCTCTTTTCACTCTAACGATCCACCTTGCATTAATAATTTAAAAATAATTAAAATTGACAATTTTCATTATTAATTTGAGAACAGCAGTGATTAAAGATGCAACCTTGAAATTTTGTTTCTAACCTTCAGACATAATCTAAACCGAATTAAAAGCATACTCGTCAATGAAATAAGGTTAATTTTTCAAATTAAGTCGAGTAATCATGTTAACTTTTCTACTTGCTACTCAACTTAGTTGAGTTTTTACTCAAACAAACTTGACTAATAGTTCTAAACTTGCTCCATGAACCAATGGCCTTTCGACTTAGTTGGGTGTTACTCAAACAAACCTCTCGTTGAGTTTAATTAGGTCGATCTGTCAATGAGTCAACATAATTTCCTAAACCTTTTTTAAACTAATTTTGATGCATTTTTACTATAAATACTTTTATGGATAATTACTTAATGACTTTAATTATGTTAAAAAAATTACATTCATTAAATAATATAATAATGCATTAGTAATTTAGTATAAGGATAAAACTTGTTTACTTTAAGACATGTTTCTTTTGGTACATGTATCAAAAAGATAATTGACTGTAAAAAAAATATTAAATTTAGTTCTATATTTTTTTTTATAAGTATCCATGAAACTAAAAAGTTTGGGTTTTTTTTTTTTGGCATAAAAAACGTTTGGAATGTTATGTAAAAACAAAATAACATAAAGAAAATAAGTTGGTGTATTGACACAAGTCACTTATTAGGTATAACCGATACCTTTTCCTTCCACACCAACCAAAGATAGAGTTGTTGATTCGTATTATTGCTAGTGACTCGTCACCAATGGAATTCAATTTGATTTGGTTATGATATATTTCTTGCACTCGTGCCCAACGTTAGCCCAATAGTAGGAAGCTTTCATATTAATATTGATATTTAATATAAAAATATTAAATAAAACGCAAAGGGTTTTAAAAGAACATAAAAAAAATTGATATTGTTTACATTGTTTAAAAATAAACAAGGCTTTTTTTACAAGTTAAACAAGTGTGTTTCTTTATGTAATTGTAAAGTATTGTTTATTAGCAATATTACTCAAACAATCTTCATGACAGTCCACTTGAATTGACAACAGACGTTCAATAAACTTGGCACAAATTAATTTAAAATCATGAAAACTACTCATATTTGGACTAATCTATAATGAAAATAGTTGGTATTGTTGTTTGCTTTGTCATTTTGTAAAAAGCTTTTCACTCGATTTTCTTTTCTTATAAATCTGCGGGCGGAGTAAAGTAAAACTACTTATAAAAAAACAATAGAACAAAATTATTTTATGATAATTTTTATACACTTACTTTATCACACGTTTCATCACACTCCCTTAACTAAATTTATGCATTGTTATTAAATTGTGTAGGGAAGTATTATTCAAAATAAATAATAAAAGCAAAAGCAAAAATTTATAGATACACGTCAAGGAAAGTTGTAGTTAGTGAATATACATTTTTATTTTTATTTTAATCAATACCCTAATCACTAATTACATTATGGTTGACAAGGTTATGAAAGATTTTATTATATTTATGTGAAAAAATGAGATTAATCTCTAATCCGTTGAATCGAAAAACTTACGGTTAGAATATACTCATTTAAACATGTAAATACTTAGTGCAAAATTAGAGGAGGAGTATAATGGCCAGTGACACGATTGCCATGTCAAATGGTGGGTGCACAGTTGCAAAGAAGAAAGGACATCATTGGACAGAGACCCACTCCAAAGCAAGCAAGAAAGACAAGAAAAAGAAAGCGCCAATATCCCAAAGTTCTGCGTTCACACAAGTTCTCAAGTCTCAACACAACCCAATAATGAATAATGAAGAAGCAGTCCACATCACAAAAGTCTTGTTCACGAACAAACTTCACCGCAACCTTCACTCACCCACTCACCTTTTTATTTGGCCCAAACATATCTCCTACTTCTACAAAAATCTAATGTTTGAGATCTTAATCCACCTACCACAACACTATTTTTCCCCTTATATTTTCCCCTTCGATAGGGTGTATGTAGATCCTTTCCTAACAAAAAAATCAGTCGAAGCATACACATACAGATGAAGCTTTCTGTGTGATCGCTCTTCTGCTAGATGTTGGGAAGATTCTTGCAATTGCAAATTACAATGAATCGAATATATGATAAATCAATTATTTTTTATTAATTGACAAATTATTATCAGTTTTTATTTTTCATAAAATGGTTTATTTATTCTCATTGTTATTAGGGTTAAGGAAGCCTTAGGCGCAAGCGGTTTAATTCAGAGAACGGTAATAGATTTTCAGTCTGCCACGTCATACGCTATGTAACAAGTTTGATGACGTGGCAAAGATGGCTCGAATCCAGCGTGAATTGAGTGAGTGAGAGAGAAAACTTACCGGTAAGAGGTTTTGGAAAGCGGTGAAGGCATCGGTTACGGAGAGACTGAGATAGCGAAGCTCGTAATCGAGATCGGACTCCGTCGTCGTCGTCGTCGTCATCATCGCCATCCTAAAGAAAAACAGAAAACTTTAACAGTAGGAGAGAGAATAGGGAGGGAAAAGGGAATGAGAGTAGCAGCTTGTGGGGTATAAATAGAAGAAGCCAATGTGCATGCACGTGTGCTTAGGAGATTTTTTTTTTCAAAAAAAGGAAAAAGTATGGGCGGCACTTCACATTAAAACGCCAGAAAAAAGTGTTTTTGGTGACTGAAATCACGAAAGTGACCTAATCCGTCACGTGTAATTACGTATTTGAACCGTCACGAATCTTGACCGTTTATCTACGAATCGTGGAAGCTTGCTCGTGAATAAACACGTAGTATACTGAAAATTACAGGTGGGGGCTAAATTAAAATTCTGCTTGATTTCGCCGTTGATTTCTGTAAAATATTTGGATTTGGATCCTTGTTATATTATACTCCCTCGTTTCTAATTATAAAATATTTTTACTAATTTATATTTTTAATAAAAGTAATTATTATATTAAATTTGTTAATTAATTATATTATGATTTCAATTTTTTTATCTACTTACTTATTTCTCATTAATATTTTGAGATATAATAATTTAGTAAAAATATATTAGAAATAATAATAATTAATATATCTAAAAATTAAAAAAATCTTATAAAAAAAGATAAATAAATTTTTAAAAAAAGTCTTATAATTAAGAACGAAAAAATAATATTGTATTATAAAAAATGAGAAAAATGATTATCGAATGAAAATATATAACTTTTTATATATTATATTAGATAAATTTGTTGATTTTTATGATAATTATTTTAAATATTTTTAAAAATGATTTATGATTAAACAACAAGATAAAAAATAAAAGTATTTTACAAGTGCATTGAACTCTAAAAGAATTAATATGTTTTGTTATTGTATTTGTGTAAAATTTATTACTCTTGTCGTTATATGCTTTTCTCTTGCAATATGATGTTATTGTATTAGTTAAAAAACATTAGAATAATTTAAATACATATTCAAAATAGATTTGAACAAAGGGGGGATAAAGGGAATAGGAATAGGATTCACCCAAAACCCGTCCAAAATTGAAATTCCAATTGAACTATAGATGACTTTTGCACACTAGAATAATGGCATGCTCATGAGCTTGAGTCTTGATTTTGTTGGCTACTCAATCATCACTCTTCTCTCCGTTTCATATCATATTTGTCATTTTTAAAATAACAAATAATATTAATTATTTTTTAATAATATTAATGTTTATTGATGTTTAATCTAAATTCTTAAATACATTTATGATTACATGAATTCTTTTAGTATAGTTATATTTATATCAAAGAAATATTTTATTGTGATATTTTATATAATTAATTTATATTATTTAAAAGAATATAAAAAGAGAGCATAATTTATTTAGTTTTGCTGCGTTGAGCAATAAATATGACAAGTTTGCGAGTTAAGGCCGGTTTGAGGTTTGACATTGATGGGCAAGTGGCGACGGAATTTCATTCTCTCAAAATGGTGAAAGGACAAATCTCTCCTCCTCCACAACACAACTTGCACCAACTCATCCAAAACAGTGAGTAGAAAGGGAGATGAACAAAATATATCACGCTTCCCTCTTTTTTCTTTTTCTAGAACAACATACTTTTTATAAGAGATAATTTTATTTAACTTACCAAAATTGTTAATATGATACGGATAATTTTAGATTTAAAATTTAAGTTTTTTTTCCTGAATCACTCTTTAATATAGCATGCCTCCTTTGGAAAATAATTATAATTTTTTTTTAAAGTACACAAAAGATAACATTTATTATTATCATTATTATTCCATATATAATTTTAAAATTTTTAAAACTATTGTTTCTATAGTTATTTATAAAATAAAGTATAATTTTCCAAATTTATTATTTTCACTATTACAATATAAAAAAATTATTATCTATACAAAAATGGGATAAATGTGGAAGGTCATATTTTTATCATTATAATTTTGAAATAGTGTTTCAGGTTTCATTTAGTTTGACCATATTTTTTAGTTTCATTTTATATAAATAGTTTTCATCTTCAACTTTTCATGATTAAGAAAATATGTCTACTGCATCAAATTTTTTTATTAAAAAATATAATAACTACATATTAATTAATTATTAAAAAATAAGAAAAATAAATGCTAATTAACCATGGGGGAATCTTAAAAAAAAAATATACATGTAATTGACAAATTTAATATCATTAACTAAATTTCTTAATTTTGTGAAGCTAGTACAAAGATCTTATATATACAGCAAGATATAATTATTATTTTGGGGTTATCTTTAAAATTATTGGGACCTTAATATGCTAATAGG
>PYAF01002533.1:2424799-2436384 GCA_007407185.1 Glycine tomentella
ATAAGAAAAATAAATGCTAATTAACCATGGGGGAATCTTAAAAAAAAAATATACATGTAATTGACAAATTTAATATCATTAACTAAATTTCTTAATTTTGTGAAGCTAGTACAAAGATCTTATATATACAGCAAGATATAATTATTATTTTGGGGTTATCTTTAAAATTATTGGGACCTTAATATGCTAATAGGAAAAGGCAAACTCAATCTAAGAAGTGGTTTTGTCCAATAATATTCTCGTATCCTTATGACGGAGAGTCCAAAAAATTGATTTATGGTATTTGTTGTTTATATGTAGGGGGAAATAGTCAAATCATTAAGGGCATAAAAAGTTAACATAGTAAATAATTTGGAGGTGGTTTCATTGAAAAATATATATTGATTTATTTGAGATGAATTATGATAATGTATCTAAGATAGAATGTAGTTTGTCTTAAGGTGGACAAGTGATTAGGTTTGTCTTGATGAGTATTGACTTCAATGTGCTTCAATGGATGAAGTATGAGATCTTACGAGTTTAGTCATGTTACAATGAGATTGAGAAGCCAAGAAAAATGAGTGTGTATAAAAAAAAAATACTTTGACATTCTAGTTGGTATGAATTCTACCACAATAATAATATATATTAAACTATTATCTATTATAGTGATATTAGTCGTATGTATAAGAATCAATGGTGGTAATACATGGTCAAACACTCTTATGGTTAATGATATCCTATTAAAGTGTAGCAACATAGGAGTTTTACTTCTTACCAATGTGCATGTGATCTATTATTTATGAGTGTGCATTAGTGCTCTTATTACATTTGTTGACTCTAGTCAACACTTATGACCAGTGACGGATGTAAGTCAGTAGTTATGGGCTAATTGTCCACACAAAGTTCATTTTTTACTTAAATATATTAAATGATTATTGTTTTTGTCTCCATAAAAAAATAAGTGTTGCTTTCATTTTTTTATTTAAAAATACAAAAATTATAAATAATAAAAGAAGAAATAAATTCGTACTAATTTTATTCACTTTACCCTTTTTAATTTTAATTTGTAGACACTTAAGCATTTTGATTTATTTTTTTTGTTATTAGATTGTATATTTTATGAAAGCTTATATATTTTTTGCCTATAAAAGTTTGATAGACTTTTTTTTTGCTCCCACTAAAAAAATTATGGATCTACCAGTGTTTATGATTTTAGTCTAGGCCAATACTTAGGCTTAGAAGGTCATTATTTGAACCAAGGTTAAACCCAAATTGAAACACTTATAATCAAGTAATTGGACACAAGTGATTAATATAATAAAATTAAAATTAAATTATTTGAATTTTATCTGAGTTCAATTTTTAATAAAAATAATTCTTAAATAGATTTTACTTATCTCCCGAACAAACTCCGTATTAGTCCAAACTCCTTATCCATGATGAACTTGAGGATTAAGAAAAAAATAGAAAAAAAATGGAACACCTATAAAAATAACGAGTATGATATTTATTACCCTTAAATAAAAAATAAGAAAAATGTGTAAGAAAATTTTAGTGTCTACTTGGAATTTTTCTAAGTGTTGGAAAATACATTTTCATTGGCCATATTTCAAATTCTCAAAGGGCAATAACTCATATTTTAATTGGACTTGATTTTATAGTGCATGTGAAAGGCGAAAATATCAAAGAGATTTTCACCAATGAGTCACAAGCACACCACACAAATAAACTTAACTTTACACTTCAATCCAAAACTTTAAAAACTAAATTTGCAAGTTTTTCTCATTTATATGTTATTCAACTTGTCCCTTCATATTCAATATAAGATTTTACCTCACACTTTAATAATTTAAAAATAAAAAATTTACTATCATTTTAGTCCTTAAACTTTTTAGGATTTATTTTGTAGTCTTTGAACTTTTTCTCTTTTTATTAAGAAATACATGACACAAAAAAGTTAAGAAACATTCATCATTAAAAAAAAATAGAGAATAAAAACAAAGTTACTAAAAAGTTTAGGGACTACCATTGAGTTCAAGATAATTTTTCTCTCTCCTTCTCCAAATAACTTCCACCATTCTGTTTTAAATAGAATTGTTTAAAAAATAAAAGTTTAAACAAAACAAAAATCAAATCAAACCAAATTTAGAAAGACCAAACCATTTAGAATGTTTTTTTATAACCCAAACCTAATTATTATTCGAATTTGGGCATATACCATTTCTTCTAATTGTTTTTGGAACATCGCATTTTAAGCACCATTTTGACCAATATCATTTCGAAAATCTCACATTAACTATTGATATAATCATACTAAAAGATATAAATGAGAGGTAATTCTCTATGAATCATTTTTTATGATTGAGTTAGATCTAATGAAAAAATTTAATACTTTCAATCCTGCCCAAGAGTCTCAAACCAACTATATAGAGCTTTTATGTGTGGAGATTGATTTAATAAGCTTTTATGTATAAAGACCTAATTAAGAATGCAGTATACACGTATAAAGACCAAAATATGTGTTAAACCAATTTTTTGGCAAAAAATAATAAATAATATAAATTAAATATTTAATTAGAAAAAAGGTGCAAATGGGCCAATAATTAGGAAAATGGGGCAAGCATTCACTCCCATTTGGGGCGTGTTTGCTCCCATGGTGACACGTGGCAGTCTTAACAGGGGGTGCAGGGTTTTCGCGATATTTTCGTAAATTACGGAAGATCATAACTTTTGATCGGGACATCCGATTGATGCGAAACCGGTGGCCACGCGCTCGAAATCAAGAGGAGAAGGCCTGGGCAAGTTACCAAAGGGGACTTGCCCAAAAAATTTTCCCAAACGAGGCCTCTAAGTGCCTCAAAAATGCGATTTTGTCTTTCAGTCTCCAAATAGTTGCTCATTTTTTGATTTTTTACTTAATCAATTAGTGAATTGCATGCTGTTTTTTATTTTTTTCAATTACTTCATTCAATTTCGAGCGTTTTAACATAAAATACTCCTCCATCGGACATTTCTATAAAAAATTATGACTGTCTAAAGAATTTGCTTGACGTATATATATGAGTGGAAACAGGTCAGGTCAGACTTCGTTAGGCCTGGCCTGACCTGTTTTTTATTTTTTCAATTACATCTCTCAATTTGAGCGTTTTGACATAAAATACGCCTTCATCGGACATTCCTATAAAAAATTATAACTGTTTAAAGAATTTGCTTGACGTATATATATGGGTAGAAACAGGTCAGATCAGGTCAGACTTTGTTAGGCCTGACTTGGGCCTGATTTAAAAATGTAAAGCTTGGCCTATCCTATTTATCTATCACAGGTTTTTTTTAGGTCTCATCTAACCTATTTAAAAGTTTGGCTTGACCTACGAGCCTATTATATATTAAAAACCTACTTTACAATATATATATATATATATATATTAAATAAGTCAGCCTGATAGGTTTAAGAAGTTTTTTTAAAGGTTGAGCCCGACCTTTTTATTTAAATAGGTTTTTCAGAAAGTCCCTGATAGGTGGCCTAACCCATTTCCATCCCTATGTATATATGTAATTTGTCCTACCATCCAATACTACAAGAAACAACAAACATGCTTGACGTATATATACATGCTTAAGAAATTACATCTGTTATACTTTAAATAAACCCTAAATTTTGATAGAAATGTCCGATGGAAGCGTATTTTATGTCAAAATTCTCGAAATTGAAAGAAGTAATTGAAAAAATAAAAAACAACATACAATTCACTAATTGATTAAGTAAAAAATCAAAAAACGAGCAACTGTTTGGAGGCTGAAAGACAAAATCGCATTTTTGAGGCACTTAGAGGCCTCGTTTGGGAAAAATTTTTGGGCAAGTCTCCTTCGGTAACTTGCCCATGCCTTCTCCTCTCGATTTCGAGCGTATGGCCACCGGTTTCGCATCAATCGGACGTCCCGATTAAAAGTTATGGTCTTCCGTAATTTACGAAAATACCGCGAAAACCCTGCACCCTCTGTTAAGACTGCCACGTGTCACCATGGGAGCAAACACGCTCCAAATGGGCGTGAATGCTTGCCCCATTTTCCTAATTATTGGCCCATTTACACCTTTTTTCTAATTAAATATTTAATTTATATTATTTATTATTTTTTGCCCAATTTTTTTATATAGTTAATACATTTAAGTTAAATTTATAAAACAGTTCTAATTATTATCAAATAATATTTTTGTCTACATGATAAAGTTATAATAAAAGATGAAATCGCAATCCACGAAAGAGTAGCAGGGTACGAAGATACAAAAGCAAGCGCATCATAATTTTTCGTTCTATGTTTTCTTCTGCGAATACAAAGCATGTCCATTCATAAAACAATAATAAATAAAGTAATTGGTGTCATCTGTTACGGAATAAGAACATTTAAACAATATTTGCAATAGTTGGCGGTCACAATCTCCATCATACAAAATTTCACATTCTCGATTACAAAAGTACAAATTAAATCAAAGAGTGGTAAACTGAGTATGACGAGAAATTGTATTTTTGTATACATCTTCTGAAAATATTATACATTAAAAATAGACTAAAAAGAGAAAATATGGTATTATAAAACATTATATAAATCTATTGTTATACATATAATCGAAATAAATTATATATATATATATTAATAACGTATATTCTTTTATACATCAACTTATCATAAACTATCATAATATATTATACTAACAATATATCTATTAAACTTTATATAATATAATAAATGAAATAACAGAGATAAAAAAAAATCTGGTAACAATGTTTGTGCCACTATAATACAGTAATAATCACCCAATACAATGAGGTCCAAAACCAACAAAAGCCACTGGAACTTTACTTTTAGAAAAGCATTTGTTCTGTTATGTGATAACAGAGATGTCCGGTGGTATCACCGGTGGTGTTTGTATGTAGGACCTGACTCTTCCCTGTCGGTCTATGGTGATCAGACCGACGACAGAAGACAAGATCACGGACACGGGAGCAATGGGGGTGCTGTGTGTGCCGTGTGAAGGGAAAGAGAGGAGGGCCAGGATCAATAGTGCGTACCTTTCACCGGTGAATCTCTTTGCCTTATAACCTTTCGTCTGGACCGGAGATGAGGCATTCTGTCTCCGTGATTGCAGCCGACGGGTCCTCTCCCCTTATGCCTGTAGCGAGGATCAAGGATTATCGGCCGGTAACTGCTCCTGCGTCATAAAGGGGAATCCCTGATTGCTCGGGTTCATTAATGGGGAGGATATGGGATCACATCCGTAACAGCATTAAAGTCATTTCAATGCCTTGACGTGACTTTTCCAATAAGTATTGTATTGGCAAATTAAAAGTAAAAAAGAAAAAGAAAAGAAAAGGTGAGAAGGGGTTGAGTGGGGTGTTTCTGCAAAGGCGATAACTTAAGGGTAATTGAGCAAAATAAAAGTGGGTTTCTTAAGGAGGAAGTAGTTGTGGTTAAAGTAATGGAGTTTGATGGGGACAAGCACCGATCCAAATGCAAAAAAAAAAAAAAAAGTTAGTAACATAGTAACATAAATACATGCATTATGGGGTGCGTGGTGTTAGAAAAGCAGGTTAACCCTAACTTTCTCAGTTTTAAAGGTTACTTCACCTAGCTAGCTTTGCAATATTTGTTTATTTGTAAGTTGCAACTTACCTTTTTTTCCCTGCTATCATCATGCATTACTTAATTGTGTAAAAATGGATGACCCAGTGACCTTCTAGACACGTTAAAACCACTTGGAAATAGTTTATGCAAGTGATGCATCTGTGTCTTGTTGTATCTGACGGGGACAAATCAAGGGGCAATGAATTGGACACTAATGGGAATGCATTTTGCACTTGTTCGTTTTTAGTTGTCATATTTATTCATTCATTTACATTTTCTTAGCATCCATAATGCCTCTCTGCTCTGTCTGTTCCTCAGATAGGGCACGTCACATATTTTTTTTTTTTCCTAGCCAAACTTTACACAGCATCCTTACTTTCGATTTTTTCTTTTGGTTAATTACCTCTTAGTCCTGTAACTTTTGTTTTAGGTCTTTATAATTTAAACATCTCATTTTGATTTTTATAGTTACATCTCAACCCTTTTAGCTCTCACAATTTAAAATCATTTAACGTCGTTATATCCAAATCTTTTGTTGAAATGCTACAAAATTGAAATGTCATTTCATTCTTTTTTTTATGTGAAAGAATAATTGCAAAATAAACAAATATATATATATATATCCATATTTTATTATTTTTATATTTTATATAAGTTTCCTATTATTTTCGTTTTTAGAAGAATTTTATAGATAATTAATTGAATGTTATTTGAATTTTTCTAATTTATAATCATCAATTAAACCTGGTAAACGGCCCAAAAAATAAACTAATAAAAAACTAAGACAATTCCAGTTTTGTAAGTGTTTTAAAACATTTTCATGTAAGACGATTTTAAACAATAATGAACAAAATAGTTTAAAAAATTATAATTGTAAGGATCAAAATGAAATATTAACTATATAAGAATTGAACTAGAAAAAAGGTATTGCAATTATATAAGGAACAAAAATGATAATTTTTTTAATGAGTGAATGATTGGTTTGTTGGTGAAAGTATGGTATACTTTTACTTTTACTAGTATTTATTGTTCTTTTTATATAAGTTGGTGTTGAGAGAAAGTAAAGAATGAAATCACTGGTCATGATACGGCTGAGAAATATCTTAGAAGTGTTTGAGCGTCATATGTGTAATTTTAATGTTAACACCATGCGCTGTGTGGGACACATACTTGCTCCACTTACAAAGATTTAAAGTCCGTTTTATTTTTTTTATCAATAAAACTTTTTATATAATTATTTTAAAATTTTTACTGTGTCTATTAAGTTTATAAAACATCAAAATTTGGAAAAAAAATATTTTAAGAAGTTACTTTAAATAGGTTTGAAAAAAGTACTATTAAAAATTATAAGTTTCTTTTAAAATACAACACACTTTTTTTTATAATAATCATAATAAAATAAAAATATTATTAGTTACATATTCTTTTAAAAAAATACTTCGATTTAATTGCATAATTTCTTTTTCCAAAGAGCTTAAACCGACTGCTTATTAATGATGCTGGTTCAAGTTTCTTAATTTGTAGAAAAATTGTGGTTATATAATTTCTCTGTCCAAAATTCTGTATAATAAAGAGAAATAGAAACATAAGTTTATTAATTTTTACCATAATAATTTTAAAAATCATACAAACAATGATTTATAATTGGATGATAGTGTAAAATTAATTTATTAGTTTATAATCATTAAACTATTAAAAAAAATATTGTATGAATAATATAACCCTGATTAATAAAAAAATATTAGTAATGAAGTTTAAAAGTTAATTTCATTGTCAAGTAATAGTTTTTTAATTGAAAAGATAGGGCCTAAGAAATATCAACCCAGGGCTGACTGATGAGGTGTAACTACTAATATATATATAGAGAGAGAAATGCTACATACATATTACATACTATAGCAATAATAAGTATCCAAAGAAATTATGGAATAGTGATTCTTTCCAGATTGTTCTCTAGTCTCTCTTCTGCAAAATCGCCACATAAATTACATCTAATGATTTACAACAATTGGTCAAGATTGTAAGATTGATCAATATTAATGAAAAATTTTCAATTTAGGCTTTAGGATTTCTTGATCAATTCCCGGTAAAAATAATCGATCTTCAAGCTAGTTAATCAATTATAAAACAAATCAGCAATCATTATTAACTGTTACATGCAACCTAATTGTTTGTAATTTTACTAGAGACCAAATCGAAAGGTTACAAGAGCCCGAGACTAAAATGGAGAAATGTAAGTGTTGTTAAGCTGTTTGCAGAAAAAACAAGGCCAGGCCCAAATCTACAGGCTTATCTCACGGTCCAATTTAGTGGTTTGCTATCCTTCACGACAACGGAACAAAAAAGTAAGTTTTTACAATGAATAATTATATTAATAATCTGTAGACATAGCCATAGGATAAATAATTATTCCTTTTTTGTTCTCCTTTTTCTCTTCCTTGCTTGTTAGAGCAACAATGAACATGTATGGTTCAACGGCAGCATGTGTTCTGCAAACAACTACGACTTTTTAGATAGTTCACTACAGGTAACATTCAAATGTGGGTCACGACCAAGATGGCATCTTTGTTGGCACGCCTGAGAGCAGATTTATTCAATGTGGTTTGCTAAGGACCGGGTCACACTCATAAATCAGGAAAGGCCCACTATTTATCATATTGTGATCAAACAATTTCAATAAATAGATTTATAGCAAGTTTTCAAAACTTGCGTAACATAGAACAACTAGGTAGCTTAAGACTTCAATGGAATAGTGTCTCCGGTAAAGTTCATTCACAATTGAGATAATCCCCTCTAGTAACTTTTAAGGTTATTCTAGCAAATTACTGAACTTTTTGTTTTATTGAAAGAGCAAATTACTCAACTATTGGGAAACGATAATAATTTCTCTCGAGATATTTTCGCACATTTTATTTGCTAACAAAACAAAACTCCAAACCTAATGGTGTATTTACTGCAGTTGTATGAAACTAACCCAAGTCACATCAACATAATATACCTGCTTAAAGCCTTAAGATTTTAACAATTCTCCCAATCCAAACTGTTAAAAGACCAGATAATCTTGCAGCACACATGTATTTTTTATGATACCAAGGTTAGACATGGGGAAGTGACCACAAAAACATTTAAATGTTCAATTCAAAAGCCACCGTAAAAGGTTTACCACAATTGAGTTCAACAAAAATAAAAATAGAAAAAACAAATGACAAGCTAGTCACCATTAAGAATAAAACAGCAACAAGGAATATGACATCGGAGTAAAATAACCAGAGAGCTCATGCCATTATCTTGGCAGACCTAACGTAAAGACTGTCCACGACTTTCCCAACATTGGAAATGGTCTCTAGAGTAGCAGGATATATAGCATCAGCCTTAGGATCGTCAAATATGACAAGGCATCCAGCACCTTGATCCAATGTTCCAGCAAACTTCTTGTCCAAAATCATCTGAGACAACTTCCGCTCCACGTGATCCGTGGGAAGTTCAATAAGTTCAGCAATATGTGCAATCTCAACCCTTGAGAAAGGCTCGATCAACCTGCAGAGATTCTGCTCCATAAGGGTATCGTACAAGGATGAAAGGTGCCTGTGGACAATTGGGTCTTCCTCCAACTGTGCCTTGTAGTCCCTCAAAGCAATTTCAAACAAATTAAGGGACCGCTTAGAATGTGCATCAGCAACAGCTTTCATAGCATCCAAGTCAGGGCCAAGATATTGCAGGCCTGCTTTAGAAGAAATAATTCCTCCCACGTCATCAGCTTGATTCACCATGATCTTACACAGCAACATATACTTCAGGCTAAAAACAGCCTTGGGGTCATCAAGAGCATTGAATGATTCAAAAGCTTCAAAGAAATAACTATAAGCAGTTTTATAATCCTTCTCTTCAGCATGAAGTATTCCACTCTGCAGATCTATGGCACCTTGTTGAGCTGGGGGCACATAAATAGCATTTGCAGCTGTTCTTGCAGCCGTGAGTGCAGCTTTTGCCTTTGGAAGGTTTCTTAACGAGAAGTGCAGCTTGCTTTCCAGCAAATCTATGTCAACAAGAAGAAGCTTGTCATCTAATCTCCTAACTTCTTTGACCAAGCCAGAGAGAAGAGTCAAAGCTTCTGAATACTCCTTACTTTCCATCAGAAGTGCTGCAAGCCTTGCCTCAACTCGCTGTCTCAGAAAGGTACGCTTTTCAGCACGAGTCCATAGCACCATTTCTTTGCAGAGTGCAATTTGTAGATCAGATGTCCCTGGTATTTTAGCAACCGAGTCAATTATTCCCCTAACAATCTTTGCAGTTTTTGCCTTAGGTATCAAGGAGAAGAATGGCCTCAACTGAGTAAGAAGGCTGCGCAGATCCTCTCCCCTATTCTCATCGGTGAGAAGCTTAGTGAGGTTTGTGATTGCTTGCTCTTTCATACGCAGAGCATCTGGTGAAGAAGAAGGATCATCAAGCACCCGATAAAGAATCGAGATGGCCTCAGATGGGTCTTTGGCCTCAGTTGCGAGAGCAAGTGACTCAGTTGTGGCAGGAAGATTAGAGGAAGACATTGCTCCTGCTCTGAGAAACCCCTGCAAGAAAACATTTGTAAATGCAGATGAGCATTTAAAACTAGAAACTTTGCATTACCATCACTCATTGGGTGAGTGAAAATTATTATCTCATTTTGTGGCTGCTTTTCCCTCATTAAAAATTGGACATCAGTAGAAAAGGGAGACTACTTTCCCAGAGAAAGGGAAAAAATTGATCATGTGAAAGGACAAGGGATGGCAAACCTGATAGGTTTTAGTAATTTACATTGTATGGGTTTGGAATGTTTTAAGTTTCTGACTAAGACTAGTTGAGTTGTAAAAAATTTGCCAACCCTCAAAGCTATTCAAATTGATCACAGCAATTAAATAGATGTCTCTTAGTCTTTATTGTTGATAGGAAAAACTCCTATCTAAAGTGAGATTATGCACAGCCACAGAATGAAGATTAGAAGAGATTGTATTATTGTTGAGAAAAATAAGAAGATAGCAAAACAGTGTGCTAAAGTAGTATGAACAACACTTGCTCCCAGTCAAGGAAGGAAGACTTTCCCTAAGCTTCATGCTAGAAAGTTAAAAATATACACACAGGACCTTGTTACTCTTCAATTCCACTATTTAACAGAATAAACAGACCTATTATCCCTCTCCTCTAACTAACTCTGTGCCACGCAATCCACTTCTTGGGCCTTTGAGTTGTAGGGGCTTTTCAGTAATTGACCCAACTATAGTAGCCACTGGGTTAAACAAATCCCAGTCCACTAGGGTAGTTGGATCCAGATCCCTATCAGTTGTCAATGGCGTATACAGTGTAGCATTGGCAACCACTACAGACATGCCCCAAAAAGAGCCACCATAGCACCACAACTGACATTGCAGCAATCAACGTAACACAACACAGTAACTTTTGAAATACAACAACCAACTACAAAAGTCTTTCCCTGCTAGGTGGGGTTAGCCAATGAAAGTATCAGAAATAAGAAACTTTATTAAATGCACTAAAAAGAAAAAGAGAAATTCATTTATCATGAAAAATCATCATAAAACCAAAAATTATTTTTCATGTTTTTCATCCCAAATTTAACAACCCACAAAAAACAATACTAGAGAAGAGTGATTTGTCAGCACCTTAAGAAGAAACTGTTAGAAAGGAATAAAAAGCTTGATGTTGGATTAAAAGAACCTTAGATTATCTCAGAACTAAACAATCTGAATCTGTCTTGATTTTATGAAAAATTAAAAATCAACAAAAATGCCTCTGCCTTGCCCCAAAATTGTAGTGTATTGGGAGGTTTCAGAGTTCATTAACGAGTTGTTCCCCCTGTAGTGATTCCTATGTTATTTTATCTAAACAGAGCAGAATGACCCATGCACCTCTTACAACTACATGCTCATTGACCAACTGTGATAAAAAAAAATGGTTATACTATGCAAAAGCATGCCACTTTCACCCCAAAA
>PYAF01002533.1:2442024-2456225 GCA_007407185.1 Glycine tomentella
TTATATAATTTTTAAATTTGAATTTGATTTATCTATGATTATGCGTGTGTTTTCTCTATTTAATGATATAGTAAGATGTGTTTATATTATTTTTTTAAAAAAAATTATCACCATAAGCCAGGAGAAATAATTTAAGATGGAAAATAAGGAAAGATGAATGCTGTTAATAATATGAATAAAAATGGTTTTAAGAAAAAATAATAAAAAGTTAAATAAATTATAAAATAGTTTATATTAAATTGAATTTTTTTCTTAAATTTTAACTAATGGTGAATTTGTAAAATAATATAAAAAGATAAAAGTAGAAGAGTATGAATAGACACATGCCATTTCTATTTTAATATATTATCATTGTGGATTTGCATGCACATTATCTAGGTCTAGATAGAATGCTACTTGCATTGCCTATTCACTTAAGTATACCATAAAGAAAGAACATCCCCATCTAGCTTTATAAGTGCTAGTAATTTTAAAAAGGCATTTTTATCCGGTAGGAACTAGAATAAATTAAGAAACCCCAAGTGGAAAAAAATATATAACATACAAAATGCCGTTTAGGAGAATACTTTCACTTCTAATTACTCCATTATTCTCTATTGCGCACTCCCTCAAAATGCCTCAAGATGAAAATTTTATCACTAGCACCAAGTTTCTAAACCTGCCCAATTATTAATTTGACGCGGAAAAATACCGTTCATCTAGTGCTGAAAAGAAAACACATGAATATATAGGGTATATATAGCAAGCTAATGTTAGATACAAGTTTTTTTTTTTTTTTTTGTGGAAGGTAAAATGTTAGATACAAGTTGTTCTCTAATTATATTTAAGTTAGAGCTTTTTAAGATAACTGACTAATTAATATTATAATTAACATGTGGAATGCATCAAAACCGGACCTTGGATGCTAAATTCCAGAGGTAGAATTAAATTAAAATGTATACCTTCATCATGGCAGCAACCCAATTTCGTCGACCACTGGCATTGATGCCAATGATAGTTGTATGTGGATGTGTTCGAACAGTGTACCACAGCCAGAAATGATAACCGATGCTTATAAGAAATCCTAAGGGCACCAATATCACATCCAAATAACACTTCTTCCATTCCATCTTTTTCTTAATATCACTAGCTAGCTTGTGTCTTAAAAGTGAATAGTGTCTGTGAAATTAATTTGATATTCCTCTCCTCTATGATAATGCATGCCAAACCATGCTTTATATACACATCAAGAAAGGATGAATATGGACTTGTTTGACTACACGATTCAGTCTGTACAATGGTTAGAAAAAGAATAATCCTTACTTTTATCACTAAATTACAAACCTTAGCCTACTGTATTACTTGGTGGGGTTCTTTTGTACAACTTTAGTCACCTATTTCATGTGTTTTTTGATCTTTTATCATCTTCCAATTAGTCAGGTCCATTTGCGACTTGCCTACTTGGTATTTTTTTTTTATATAGATTATATGGTATAGGTTGATTTAAAGTAAGTGACGTACCTGTGAAGGATATTGACTGATTATATTATGGGAAAAGTCTAAAAAATTCCTTTTAGTATTGTTTGATGTAAATTTTGATAATGAAATAACTTTTCAATGTGTATACTTTACATATCATTGGCACGTAATTCTCAAAATACTTTCAAGCTAAAGCTTGTAGATATATAATATGAGGATATTTTGAAGATAATGCATGCAATAATAGACACACTCGTTGTTGGGGAAAACTTCATAATTTATACGGGATGATCATGATCTATGATCTATTATAGTATAGATTTTAAATGCACTCTAAGTATTACTATGTATAATTCATAAAATAAATTTTTATTTTACATACCAAAAATTTATATAAAAAAATTGAATACATAAATTATATTATAATTAAATTTATAATAAATAAATATTTTTGAACATATAAATTATTTTTTAGATTTATGATAAATAAATATATTATAATATAAGGTTTTTTTTAATTATTGATAATTACTTTTAAAAAGTATTGAAATTTTATTTAAAAATAAAGATAAAGATGATAATTTAAAAGATAAAAGGTTAAGAAAAATCTCTGAAAAGTATTGATAATTAATGTTAGTATCAAACTTTCACAAGTTAAGTATGGAGTGATTAGTTCAGCTAGTATACATACATTTTTTTTAAAGTGAAGTATGGAGTTTGAACATTAATATGAAAAAGAGCTTTACTAAGAGAATTATTTTTGTCGAATGTTTCCAACTCAAAAAAGATTATCAATAGTCAAGGAAATCTGAAGTTTAATTTTTTTTTCTTCTATATATATATATATATATATATATACCCAAAAAAAACTTTTTTTTTCTACATGATTATCATGAAAAGGACAAAAACAAGTAAACTTACTTTAGAGTATAATAATAAAGTTTCTGCCATTAAGAGTTTTAATTTCCAATAGAATAAAGTTAGGAGTACTAGCAAGATAAATATTGGGTTAAAATAAAAATAAGTGAGGGCTGGAAGGATAAGGCTACAATAGATTGGAGGGAAAGTGAGATTCTGACAAGGCGCATTGTAATTTTTTTAGAGCAATAGAAGATAAGGAAAGGGCCAGTGTCCACTGGGCCCATAGTCCAACACCAAGAAACTGTGCACTCTTCACTCGTGGGAGTGGCCGAGTGCGTTCTCTCTTCATCTTCACCCACTTCACCACTTTTACATACCGCACGCTCTTTGCGGTTAGTAGAAGCGTTTCGTTCACAATTTCTTGCTTTATTTTTCTTCACATTTTGTGCATGCTGTCATCCATTTTAGACATTACTAGAACTTATCATTGGCTAAACCATACTAGTGTCGCGTTATGAACGTTTCCAAAATTATTGTTACTCAATATATAAAAGAGCAAGCACAAGAATTGACAACATAATGACTTAAATTGTCCGTACGTGTGATAATAAAAGAAGATCTCCTAAAATATTTAGGCCTCTCGCAAAGTAAGAGATAGAATGAAAACGTATTTAATCTCTTTGGTAGCATATGAAATAAACAAAAGTCAATTGTTGTTCTGATATAGGTTTTTCCTAGGTTTGAAAAACCTAGCCAGTATTTAAGCGTGGTTTGTCCTTCTTTGCTCAATCCCCTCATTTCTTATTATATTTTATGTTTATAGCATCCTCCGATATTTTAGGGGGTGGTTTTCCCTTATCGTCGTTTAATCTTTATGTGATCTTTGGAGGTACCTCCTAGAGGGTTATACTAGTGACATCTGGCGTTATTTTAAAGGTATAGTAAAAATGATTCTTCCGTGGAATTGATTCTTTGATCTTCTAACTAAAAAGTTGGTAACCGATCTTATAAAAACAGTCAGCATACCATCAGAAGGATACAATTGTTAAAATTAATTAAATATAAATCTTTTTGTTTATGGCCAAAGATGAAGTAATAAAAAATAGAGAATGAGTAACTAAAAATAAAAACAGAACAAAAGAAAGGAAGGTGATATGTTATTTAGTAAGTATAAAACATTCACTTTTTTTTTGCAAAAGTATAAAAAATCCATAATAAATACGAAATGGGTGAAATTAAATCCATTTTAATTCGTACGGTGGTATGTGTGTTACTATATCTTACATGTCATCCTCAATTATTTATAGGTTTCCTACTTTAGTTTGCTTGTTAGCTTGTAAATCATTTCCGACTTTGAAAAAGCTGGTCAAAGAGAAACAAAAGCAAATCAAAGAGTAAAGACATCAATAAAGAAAGTACGGATATATTACATGATAAACTTGCTGGTTGCTGCATCCTGCATTTTCCATGAAGGCTCAGTTTGGAAACATTAAAACTGATGTTACTTAATTAGAATTAATTAAACTGATTTAATTTATTTACAAAGATATATTGATAATATTTTTTTTCAAAAGAAATATGTTGTAATAGTAAGTTACATTTATATTGTATTTTAAGAGAAACAAAACCTATTTTTTTTCTCTAAAAAAGCACAAGTGAATATTAACAAATTTCTTATTTATAATGCTACAAAATGGAACCAAAGTAATACTTATTTCAAACAAAAAAAAAAACACCATTTTGGGTAAATCAAACAAATTTATGCTTTTATTTAACGATTCCCAACATTTTTTAATTAGTTATATGATATTTCCAGTTGCTATGAAGGAGTAATGTGATTTGAGTTGGTGTCAACGTTGTTTTATACCATCACTTGTTGGTTTAAGTAAAAAGAGTTTTTTTTTTTCTTAAATAAGATCTTAAATTTAAATTTTGTAAGCAGAAAAAGTATGAAAAGAATTTTACCTCTTTAATGAGTTCATTTAGCTCGACTTAGTTTATATGGAGATTTCTTCTTTTTCTTTTTTATAAGCAAAATGAAAGTTTATATGAAGAATCTAAACAGAAAAAAAGCAACATTTGACAAGAGGATAGTGGGATATGCGTGATTGTTAAGGACATTGCCTATTGAATTATAAATTTTCAATTCCTATGGTAAGCTATATGAGCTAAGGGGAAAAGGAAGCCCTTTTAAGAAGAAGAAAAAAAAAAAGCGTCCATATCTTTGGATCACTATTTGCTGAACTTTAGGATGTTCATCCAAGAGAGGAATAAAAACTAGAAGAAAAAAAAGTTAATTAAGCATTTAATGAAAAACTAAAGGGTACCTTGTCCAATCAAACACATGATACCTAATGGAATGCAATGAGGCATGGTGAAGTGGGTGGGCAACAAACCTTTGCAATAAGTGGATACTTGATGTCCACCTTGTGCCTAGTGCTCCAAGACCAAGGGACAAAACAAAGGCAGCGCAAAATCTTCCTGTTTCTTGTTCCAACTTCAATCACTAATGCATGTATGTAATGCAACCTTTGAGCTAGAAGCAACTCATTTCAATAAGAACTTTGAAACGACCTTTATATTTTTAAAAAATAATTATAGTAATAAAAAACATTCAATGTTTTAGAGTATAAAAATAATTTTTTATTTGATAGTTAATTATAAGTTATTAAAAGATACTATGATTATAACAATTTTTTTTAAAAAAAATACCTGCATTATCCAACATTCCAACACATGGCACCCAAATGGATTCTATCGGGCTTCGTCAAATTGACAACCAGAATAAACCCATTAATAAGAATATGCCTTGGAAGATGCCAGCGCACAATTAGTTTGTGCACACTAAGCAAAAAATTTGGGTGACATATTGGATGGATCCATGGAAAATGTGTTCATGAAAATGGTCCAATGTTTCTAAAATTGTAGATTTATTATTAATGTAAAGGGATGGTTATTGGTTGTTAAAGTTTTAGGGCAACCTGTTAGGAAGGTATACTGATCAATAAATATGGTAATTACAAAATTGGTCATATAAAAGTAATAAAATTCAAAATAATCCCACTATATATAATTATTTATAAAGTTACCCAAAGTGTTTTTAAAAAATAACAAAATTGTTATGAAGTGTGATAGTACTACTTGATAAGAAAATAGTTTAATTGGGACGAGTAATAAAAAATATATATGTTTACCTCTCATAGCACTAATTAACATTTGTTTTGAACTTATGGTTTTCTGATATTAAAATATGATCACATTTTATCATCAGTTTAGGTTAAATGTCACATACTCTCATACAAAATCAAGAAAATTTTGGATAAAATATAAAAATTTTCACTGAAAATAATTTAATTTGTGTTTGATATAATTATTATTATTAATAATAAATTTTTTATTTGGATATTTAACGCTATGCATAAAGAACTTAAACTTAAAATCACTAGTTATATTGAAACAACATAGATCAATTGGTACATGTATTCGGTGGTAAAGAATTTTTAATAAAATTGATTTGAAACTTATCTATATCGAGTTAATTTGTTTAAGATTAAAAAAAGTTATTTTAGTATAAAGTAATCTAGCGATCAATTTTTTAGAGGTTTTAAGAAAAGCATAATTTAATTTATGCTTGTTTACAATCTTAAAATAAATTCTTAAAAAAAAAACAAAAGATTATTTATAACTTACTTTGTGGATATTTTGTATCATGTGAAGTTCCGGGTATATATACAGAAATTAACTCATGATGACAAATGATGGAAGCTAAACTCGACATTTCCAAAATTCAGCGGTCACAATTCGTTGTAAATAAAACATTGCTTAGGAAAAAAAATACTTCACAGGAAGTGAAATGTTCACGTTTTTTTTTTCAAACCCTTTTGAACATTAGATATTTCTAATTAAAAACTTAAAATGATCCACTGAATTGACGTATAGAGTGGGATAGGAATTTTAGATCAATTTAGCCAATCAGATATGACTTAACCTGTGAGTTTATTCATGATTCACGGATTGAATTTCTTTGAAAAGAAATAAAGCTATGAAATAGTTTTTACATTTTAACAATTTTCGCCCTTTCCAACGAAATATTATCATGGTAAAAGAGTGGAACTTCCTTTTGGACACTATCATTTCATACCAATTTTGTTGTCTCACACTATTTAACAGTAGCACTCAGAACTTCTTTCTCAAGCTATGTGTATCGTGTTTCAGTTTAAGGTTTTTTTTTTTTTCAATAAATATTAATTGTTAGTTTATTAAATTTTTAGTAAGAAGAAATCAAACTCAATAACTTTTCTCTTTTTTTTTTTTCATTTTTCTTAGTTATTCATCCAACGTTATATCTTCTTGTTTAACTTAAGCTTGAAAAGAGAGAAAAAATCCAACATTTATGTATAGTGGAAAAAATATCTAACCTTTATTATATATGCCAAACGAAAATATAAATAAATTCGTGGCCAAACCCGATGAAGTTTTTTTTTTTTTTTCTTTACTTATAAAAAAATTAAGGTTTTCAGCTTTAAGTTAAATTTAGGTATGGGATCCTCTGTAGCAAAACTTGTTTGCAGCTCCCTATAACCTCTCACAATTTTATACTTTTCATGTATTAACGGCAGAGGGATCCATACAGTAAATTTAGAGTGTGATATGCTTATTTATTTGTTTGTTTCCTAATAATTCTGTTAAGTCTTAACACTTGATGGGGTTTTCAGTGAACAAATTTGGCATATCAGTGACAAGAAAGTTGTCAATAAATGAAAATGACAACTTTAAAAAGACGGAGCTTAGCATGGATGATTTTCACACCACTGTCTTTAGTGACCAACTTACTAAGTTGGCTCTAGGGGACCTAAATTTCTTCGGTGAAATATCGACTATGGTACAAAATCACCTTCATATCTTTCGCGGTTTTTGCCGTTGAGTCTGAATCAGATTTGTTCCAAAAAGTAAAACTTATATGGACCAGATAACAAAGAGAAACAGTAAAAATTAGAAAATTGGAATCGTAAATTGTTTCTCTTGTTTTGCTTTTAATTTTTCAAAAGTGATTGATTTGAATGATGTTTTGGGTTTTTCTGTTTTGGGAGACAAATTACTGAATGATGATCCTAAAAACTATGTTCCTTAGTTGCTCATGTTCAGCTGGTTGGAGTTTCCCTTCTTCTTTGCATAAATCTTACTTTGATAGGAAAAAAAATACCCCTGCGGATAACTATTACAACATATTGGAAGTGGCGGAGAAGAGGAAAGAGAAGGAGAAGTGGTGGAAAAGAGGAGAAAAACTGTCGCTGCCACTAGAACCTCCTTCGACGGTTGCCCATGGCGACAAACAGTGGCCACCTTGGTGCGGGTGGAAGGGAGCGGCTGTGGAGGTAAGTGGAGTTGAGTAAAAATAATATTTTTTTAATGAGAAAAATTAATCTGTATAGAGAGTGTATTGTACAAAGGTATAGACTAGAATCACTAGATGAATAATATGATATTTAAAAGTGGTGCATCACCAGTAGTAGTATTCCATATTTGCAACTTATTCTTCAATCTTCAAAATTAAATTTATTGCAAGAGTCTCTCTTTCTACCTTATTGTCGATCGGTCAAAAGTTAACTTTTGTTAAGTAACAGTAATTAAAACTTATTTGGTTAAAAAATTACTATAATCACATAAAAATCTGGTAACTTAGTACATGTTTGGATTTTCGTTAATTTGTAATGGTAAGAGACGCATTTAAAGGAGCAACGCAGAACAACTCTTCAATATATTTGCGAAACGCCATTTGGAGATTAGTTAGACAGATACTTAAATATACTCTTAATTGTTAAATAACCACTCATGTTATCATTACCTCACATATGTTAACCCAAGACTAATTTTCATTAACATATTGCAAATTGAGGTGAAGTTTTGGAATTAATGAAATTTTAATGGCTAATCACTAATACTTTATAATTTCAAGAGCTATTTTGATCATTCACTCATAATTGTATGTTTACCTCTTACATATTTAGTATGAAGTTTAATGTGGAATCACAAGGAATCTTAGTTAATAACAATAAGAAATGCAACATGAGACTTATATGCCGTTTGCCTTTTTCCTAAACACAATATATACTACGCAAATATATATATATATATATATATATATATATATATATATTGTTTCTTTCTATCAAATTATGAAATGGGTATTGGTTATGTATATAATTGATGAAATGCAAAGGCCATATATGATTATTTTTTTAAAAGGAAAATGCCATATATGATGAGTTGCTACATAAAACAAGTATTATTGTTTTCTTGTTCCAATGATTAATTTTTTTTAAGTAACTGCTTTAAAATAATCACCGGCCATTCAGTGATATGCAAATGCAACGCATTGTTGTTATCTCAAATGGGGCAACGGAATGCGGATCTATGGTCGAAGATAATTGTCGAATTAGAAAAGTCAAATGGCACTTAGTTTCTAGCAGCTAGCATCTTAATATTTTATTAATTTTGTTCAGCAATACAAATTGATCACCTTCACCTCCATTCTGTAACTGTTGACGTAGTTAAGCACCCTGATTTTTTTTACAACTATTATCGTTACATTAAGCTGTAAAATTAGATGTCTATTTTATTTATTTTTATAATTAGAGGTATCTAAAACTTCTTATTTAACATCAACATCAACAATATCAACATCACCTTTAACTCAAATTAATTAAGATCAATGGTAAATGAATTCAATAATCAATACAAATAAGTTTTAAAAAATAGAAAATAAGATAAAATAAAAGAATAGAGAAAGAAGAAGGGGTAAATGAAGAGAAAAATAATTAAAAAATGATTATTTGGAACATAGAGATAATAGTGAGTCAAATCAATATATAATCTCACTCCATTAAATTTTATTTAATTACATTTTTCCATGTAAATGATTGACATCTACCTTTACTTCTCTTTGTACAAACTCTTGATAACAAATTTTTGTTCTTATGGAAGTATTTAGGGTCATCTCATTAAGTGCTCAAATCACATCAATCTATGTTCTTTCATCTTTTCACTCTAATATTGCTACTTTTTGTCAAATATATTTATTTTTTATTTTATCCATCTTTGTACGTAACAATACATCTACCTTAACACTTTCATTTTTGCTATCCCTACTTTATATTCATGTTGCTTATGTGTTAACCAATATTCAGCTTCATATAACATTGCAAGTCTTACAATTGTTTTATAGAATTTTTCTTTTAGCTTAAAGGGAATTTTGCGGTCACATAACAACCCAAATACACTCCACAATTTCATCCACCATGTTTTGATTTTATGATTTACATTCTGATCAATCTTTCCATCTTTTTTTCAAAATTGATCTCAAATATCTAAAAACATTTTTTTTGGGTATCTTTTGACCAAGTAGATACACGAGATCTTAATTATCATCTTTTACTAGTGAGAACTCACATTTCATATGCTCAGTTTTGCTCCAGCTTATCGTGAATCCTTTAGATTCCAAAATGTTTCTTCATAATTCAAGTTTCTTATTAACACTATCTTTGGTCTTATCATTTAGCATAATATATTTTGCAAAAAACATACACCATGATACTTTTTCTTGAATATCTTTTATTAGTCCATTCATCACCAAGATAAAAAGATAAACACTAAGAATCGAACCTTGATATACATATAATATAATAGGAAAATAAATTGATATTTCATTACAAATTTTCATACATGTGATAACTCCATCATACATATCCTTAATTGCATTTATATATTTTAATGATATTTTTTTCTTCTTAATAGTCCACTATAAAACTAAAACTTGTTATTTAACATCTAACTAATTTTTCATTTCATAGAATCGGTCAATTTCAAGAGTAATGTGATACTTCTATTTGCAATTTCATACTTACAAGTTACGGATTAAATATCAAATTTTGGTTGAATGATTTAATTATCAAATCATTTGTATCAATAAAAAATTATTATGACAAAAATTTCATTATGTTTTTTTTAATATTTTTTGCTTAAATTTGTAAACAAAATATGTTAAAGTGGATAAATAAAAAAGTGTTGTTTTTCAATTTAATTTAATTTGGAGTACATTAATTTTAGTTTTAATTTTATTTTGCTAATTATTATAAATAAACTTATTTCAAATTCTTTCATGGGTAGAATATAATGTACCAAATTCTTTCACCCGAAACTTTTTCTCTTTCGAAGTTTATTAAATTACGCGCCATTAGATTGACGCACTTCTTGAAGTTGAACATATTTAAATGGCAATTTCGTTGTTAGCCACGTACGAGGAATTACAATAGAAATGGAAAATCTGTATAAATTCAGCAAGAAACCTAGAACTTTCAGTCTTTTTATAGCTGGAGCGATGATTTGATTATTTAAGTCTTTCTTCTAAGAAAACAACAGAAGAGTTGTTATCTTTCTTTTTCTTGAATTTCACCACCTATTCCTATGTGCATTGAACCTGTAAAAATGAAATTATCTTAAAGTTGAACATGGACCTAGATTTAAAATCTGAAAAACTGACTCAGCCTACGTCTAGGTCTTTAATGACGTATGTAGTGGGGACTTCGATTTTTATCAAATATTATATATCATCTTCCCAACCCTCAATCAACAGAAAAATATGCATTTCTCAAAAAAAAAAAAAAACAGAAACTTATGCAAGATATTTATATAGGAAAATTCCTGTAGATATCTAAAGATGTATTTAACTTTTTTCTCTTAATTTAAAATTGTAAAAAAAATTGAAACATAAAAATTTATAGAGATTTTTATGTGAATTTTAAATATGCAAGGAAAAAAAATCATATAATAAGTAGATCTGTAGCAAAATTTACAGGAAAGTTCTGCAACATAAATTTTAGGAGATTTCTTCTGGAAAATCCCAATTTATAATAATAGTAAACTCTAACTCGTATTTAGTGATGAGATTGTATATAAATAACCAAATTACTCATTCAGAAGATTATGAACACCCTAATTAATTTTGCCTGGAAAAAACTAAACTTTTTTATTAAAAATATCAATTTAAAATTTAAAATAAAAGTATATTAACTTTCGTTGGCCCTTGACTTCCAATTCGTTGGTCTTATTTCATCAATTGATATTAGTTCATTTCTAAATAAATCTTAAAACAACAAGAAAAAAATGAAAAAAAAAAAAAGTGGGATGTGATTGGAGAAGTGAACTTGCTTTCAGCTTCAGCCTTTGGTTCCATCTACAAATTAAGGGAACAAACATGCGGAAAGCAGATAGACATAAACAACGAAGAAAAAACAAGATTAATTAGGTAATGCAACAAATTAATAAATCAGATATAGCTGCGTTTGCAAACTAGACAAACAGGAAGCAAAGAATATTTTATTAAATAAGCGTGCTAATAAAAAGGCAATCATGCGCCATTGAAGTGAAAAATTGATAAAATTCTTTAAATTGGTGTAATATGAAAGGGTCTACAAAAAAGAGAGTTAAGAACCTCAGATGATGTTAGCTGTTTGAAATGCTCTTCACATTTCTTAGTCTTAGCTAGTTATCATATTTCTTCATCTTATCATTTATTTTCTTAATTAGTTAGGATGATCATTATCACTCTAGGTTTTATGAACATATCAAATAAATTTAAATTATAATATACATCTTGATATTAACATCAATTCAGTTTTTTATTCTCATTTTTTCTCTTTAATTTGTCTTCCTCTCTTTTAGTACACATCAAAAGTGTATACACTCGATCGACGTAAAATGAATGATTTGAAAAATGTGAAAAACGAGAATCACTATTTGATTCAAGCGTAGGGGGGTTTGTCTCAATTCGACCTAAAGAACCTAATTAGACACGCACATGTATGATGAACATACATTTTTAAAAAAACAAATAATTGACTATTTTGATGAGAGTAGCGTTTTCATTTTTTTTTTCTTTAATTTTTATGGATCCAACTATGTGACCTAAAGGGATTTGCAGTTTTTTTTAAAACAATTTTTAGAGAAAAAGTCATCTGACCCAATTTTCATATTGTCGAATTCAGTTTTAACGTTCGCAAAAAAATCATCCATTTATAAATTAAACACCTCTAGTCTAACTCTATCCAAAGGCTTGGTTGATTTTGGGTTATCAATCTTGAATTTTCTGTGTATAAAACTGAAGTCTTTCTTTGATACATTGCGCGGTTCAGACAGGTCTATAGTGCATGCGTTTGATTTTGATCTGGAACGTAATGGTAGGTACACATGTACAGTTGCGTTGTACGAGGGCATGCACCTTGACTAGTTTATATAGGACTTTGCGTTTGTTGGAAACCAAATCTTGAATCACCCCCTCTATACCTTTCAGGCTTTCAATAATTCTAATATGGTGAAATAATACCTATTTAATTAATGATTGATAATAATATATTTACTCGTAAATCTCTCAGACCTAGTCATCCTTGATTTAAATTAATCAAAACCACGGTGGACTTAACTTTCAAAACAAAGAATGGTGAGGTAGAAGGAAAGCTCTGACTTGCACTAATCACTCACATGCGAAGCATGGGAAACGCAACTTGACGTTTAACTCATCCTAACTTGTACAACATTTTTTTGTTGATTTTCTCAAGCGTGCATGTGATATAGAAATGCCAAACACCGCTTATAAATATAATATATTCCTCGTTAATAGAATTGAACCTTTTAATATTGAGAATCATCAAAGCATAAGCCTTCTATAAATTGGAGCTAGCCATCCAAAGAGAAAACCAGGTTTTAATCCCGATAACCATTAATTCCTCTAGCAACAACCCCCTTATGATATTGATATATATATATATATATATATATGTATATGTATATAGCCAACTGAAATAACCCAAAACCCCCCATAATATAGAGGGTTCCACTTTCCACTATGGATTCTCCAAAGAAACCTAACAAGATCAGAGATATTGTGAGGCTTCAACAGATCCTTAAGAAATGGAGAAGGGTAGCCAACTCTTCAAAAACAAGCAGAAGTAACAACAGTAACAACAACACCAGCAGCAGAAGCATCAACTTTCTGAAAAGAACACTTTCAATATCTGAACGAGAAGGAGGAGCATCAAGCAGCAACGTTGTTCCCAAGGGCTATGTAGCTGTTTGTGTTGGCGTGGACCTTAACAGGTTCGTTATACCAACCGAATATTTGGGTCACCAAGCCTTTCTCATGTTACTCAGAGAGGCTGAGGAAGAATTTGGGTTTGAACAAACTGGGGTTCTGAGAATTCCTTGTGAAGTGTCGGTGTTCGAGAGTATCTTGAAGATAGTGGAGAGAAAGGACAAGTTTTTCACTCAGAAATGCAGATTAAGACTTGAGAAGATGATGGGATACTGTTCCTCAAACAACCTTGCTTATTCTCATCAACCTCAAAGCCCAATGTGCAGATAGATAGTTTAGGATTTTATGACCATTTTAATTAATTATACATTTTTTTGTTTTCTTTTTCTTTTGCTCTTTTGTGGAAGCTATATTAATACATGTGAGATAACCCATTTAAGCAACGAATACAACCTTCATTGTCTAAAATGTTGTATTTTAGGGATTAATATTTTGTCTCACCACTACTAGAAAAATAGGATTCAACATCGGTTATTTTTGACATTCAACATCGGTTTCAAACCGATGTTGAATCAGGCGACGTTGAAAGTCTGGAAGTTAACATCGGTTTTGAAAACCGATGTTAACTACATCGTACGACATCGGTTTGAAACAGAAACCCGATGTTGCTCTGTTACAAACAAAATTTTATAAATGTATAAGATTACAATATAACATCGGGTTTCACCAGAAAACCGATGTTGTGTTGTATGTTAACATCGGTTTCCTTAAGAAAACCGATGTTGTGTTGTATGTT
>PYAF01002533.1:2463801-2481754 GCA_007407185.1 Glycine tomentella
TTATTAGTTATTATAAATTTAATTGTTCAAAATTTCAAATTATATTGATAATCATTAATCTAAATATTCGAAATTTTAATACTTATCATAGTTATTTGATAATCTAAAGAATATCTAAAGAATTTCAAAATATTAGTTATCATAAATTTTTTATCTAAAAAAATATCTAAAGAATTTCCTCTCAAAATGTATAAGGATTTTCTTCAAAAACTTTTGTAATTTTATTAATATATAGATAAAAATATTGTTCCAATATTAAGTATTGTTAGAGTTATCTAATTTAAGATATTGTCGATTTTAGTGCTTGGTGATCCATCCCAATTTTATCTTATTAAAAAACATCTTAAAGAATTAAGGGAGGAAAAAAAAATATATTATATAAATTATCTTTTTATTATCTTTTTATCTTGATTCTTATATATATTTGAGATTTTAATCCAAAATTTGATCAAACCCAATATTTTTTATATTATTGATTATTCGATTTTGACGTTACCCAATCGAACTCGTCACAGAAAATTTGAAGAATGAAGAAACGCAAGGAACATGGCCATGGCTTCCCTCCAATTTCTCCCCCTCCGAAATCACGAAGACTGGTAAGTACTAACTGTTTTTCTTTTTCCTCTCTCGTGCGCATTTTTAGGTTCCACCACATCACTCACGGTTTACTGTTTAATTATTACGAATTTTATTGAACTGAAACTTGAAGGAGTGGGAGCGCGACTTATTATGTAGTACTACGATGATGATGATGACGATGGAAGAAGATGAAAATGCAATGGTGGACCAAACCTGTGTGGATCCCACACCTGCGTCTGTGACGGACACGGAAGAGAAGGCTATTGTTCTTTATGAGCCACCCGCTACTACGCCTTTTCTCAATTCCCCAAGCTCGCCTGAGTTCTCTGTCGTTATCAAGGCTGACTTGATTCCTGGTTTAAAGGGTAACCGTTTACAATATATAATTTTTTGATTTTGAATTGTTTTTAAGTTTTAAATTGAGACGTGTTTGTTATTTGGTTGATTGAGTATTTCGAGGTGTATCACTCCTCTCGAGCTGTTTCCGTTAGTTATTGTGTGTGCCAATTTGTTTCATTATTATTGTTATCATTTAGAACTGTTTGAGTAAGCTTATTATCCTGAAACATTTTTAGGATCATAAAAAAAAAATTGAATGATTTTTTAGTTTCTAAGATGGGAGAGTTTTTACAAATTATCTAATCCAGAAACTAATTTTAGATTTTGAAGAAATTAATTTTATTTTTTTTATTTTTTTTATTTTCTTTTTATAGAAATCTTCTTGAGAAACTTATCGAAATCATCTCAACACACTTGACGAGTTAAAGGAAGAAGGAAAATGACGCGTGAGACTTTGCCTTAACAATTCAAGATAGACTGTTTCTGATTTCATGATATGTAGAGAAGTGATACTTGATAGTTATATATTCTTCACACTTTCTTCCTGTCAATAAAACTAAATAATTTGGGTGCAGAGCTCGCTCTATTGGTTGGGCTGGCATGGGATTTCATCCTTTAGTAGTATATATTCAGTGTTGAAATTAAACATTATGTTGCTAACATTTCTCTAACATGGCTTTCACCGTGCATCTGCATCTTTTCCAGGCTCACGAGGCCTCCTATGAAACCAAAAGTTTGTATGATATTCTTGTTTATTCTTCTTAGGGGTTTATGAATTTAGTCTTCTTTATTTGTTTTCATATTGGATTCTGAGTAAACTTAGAACCCTTTGCAGTCTTGCAGTTGCAGAGAACGAATCCAGAGGCATAACAAATCCGAACTTAGAACCCCTTGTGTATAACTTACTAATTTACACCTATTAAAAAAGACTTTCTAGTCTCTATATATTATCTGGAAAATAATTTTCTATGTAATTCTCTTAAATTTAAAAATTCAGTTAATCATATCAGATGATCACAATATAATGCTCTCACCATTAACTCAATCTGCCAGGCTTGAAAGTTGAATTATATTTGAGAGGTTAATATGGGATGAAATACTTCTCAGTTTTCAGTCTCTCATATCATTTGCTTCTTTTGAGAATAATCAGATTCCATGGATTGCTATTAATTATCCCTACCAGAAATTTATCTATACAACTAAGGAGTGCTGAAGCATTTTTGAATTCCCATGGAGAGGATATCCAATGTATTAAGTTTTATAAGATATGGCTATGGTGATCAGAATAATTGAGAGCAATGGTAATTTACAGATAAGACGATAAATACAGGGGAAATGTTATAGGGAACTGTTAGAATATGAATCAGTCTAGATGCAGTATGGATGTGTATGTTTATGTGGTATATATCAACACTATGATTCTTCCCAGGAATCTACTACCAATTGAAGTAAAAAGTTTCTAGTAACAAAATTTTATGCATGCGAAGTGGACAATGGTTTTAACTTGCCTTGTGTTTTTGGTAGAGGTATTGAAAATAGAGATGATAGAAATAAAGCAGAGTGGAAGCTGTGTAGGACCCATATTATTTCCCCTTTATTTCTCTCTTCACCCTCTCTATTTAAATTAATAGAATATTTGATTTATTGAATGAATTGATGGCTTGGTACAATTTTGACCTCTAGTGACCTCACATGATGACTACCGTCCTTCCTTGTAATTGTACTGGTGTGGTGACTGTTGTAAATTGGTCACGCGAATTAGTTATTGCCTATTTATAACTTTCATGCAAACTTTGATGGACAGGAGAACAGAGATATTTGTCCTGTTGCCCATTTAAGCTTTTTTTTGAGGCTGCTCTTACTAAATTAGGAGTTGGAAAATAACCCAAGCCTGTGGCATTAAACCATCATCTTGTTCTTTTCCACCGTCTATTCAACAAAATAAAAATTTTCACATTGCTTTTATTTATTTATTTGGGGGTAGGGGTGAATCCTTTTGTTTTTTTTATGATGTTAGAACCACATGTTATTTTAACCATAGCATTCAATGCACATCAGAGTTTTGATGAGCTTATTGATCTGTGTACTCTGACTATCTTTTGAACAATTCTTCCCACTTTTTTTTTCAGATTATTTGTTGTCATGGGGCATTGCCAAGCAAGATGACCCTGTTGAAGATGAAATGAGGAGGGAGAGGGAGAAGAGTTCTGAAATGTCAACAAACGACAGTTTGGCTGTTGTCCCATGGGTTGGCTTCCATTCTCCTATGGCATGTGAAGAAATAGTTCCAGAAACTGGTCAACCTTTGGAGGTGGAAGAAGGTGACATGATGGAAACGGATTAATCCTATGTCAATAATAACAATGAGAATGCTATTGGAATTTTTCAGCGCAGCCGGAACATCGTCATCATCATGGCAAAACCACTACCGTATGCCGCCCAATTTTGGTCACCAATCCCTCCTATTTTCTACGATGGTATACATACATTATTGAGAGTATAGTTGTTATAGGAAAAATTAAGGGAAAAAAAACAAGACAAAAATACTTTACTATAAAACTACAAGAGATGTAATACAATTTGGTAGCGCATTTGATTTGGGTACAAAATGTCACGGGTTCAAATATTGTCAACTTCTCCATTTGTGGCATTTTTGTAATTCTTTAATCAAATTAAATTAATATTTTTATTTTTTTATTTAATTAAAAATATTAATTTTCTATTAATTCTTAAATACCTTTAATTACATAATGCATATACTTGAAAAATTCCAAAAAAATAATCTTCAATAGATTTAACTAAAATTTCAAATTGTTCAAATTAAAAATCTTAATTTGACTTTTATTAACTAAATTATTTTTTGTTACGCTTTTTTAAAATTTGTATTTTTTATTAAAAAACATCCATATGATACTCGGTATTCTTATTTTTCTGTTGATCAATGGTAAGAATGTCATTATCAATATTATTTTAACTTCGGCCAGCACATGATGGTTCTACCATTATGTTAAAGTTAATTAATCTTTCTCCTCAGCTAAAAAACAAGTTAACTGATTTTTTAAAAGAAGAAAAAGAGAAACCGCTCACGATTACTTTTTGGAGCCTGACATAACCTGAAATTGTTGTCAGAATAAAAAAGAAAGTAGAAGTTATTGTGACTGTTAAATTTTGGGTAGATAGAGTATTTCTTAATCGAGAGTAAAAAAAAATTGAGATATTGAGTTTTTTTTTTTTTTAAGAAAGATACAGAGTTTTATTTGCGATACTAATTTCTTTTAATAAATGTCCTTTTTTTTTCGTATACGCAGAAATTCTTAACTATACATCAAAGAGCAGTAAAAAAAAAACTATACATATAAGAGACATGCTTTTCACACTATGTTAATGTTATTTATTAATAGTACTATATCATGCTTGAGAGATAATTATTTGTCTACCTTATCACATTATATTGATTATATTCTTTTAATCATATATCATACTTGAAGAATGTGATTATTTTTCAATTATATCACATAGGATTTCGTTGGAAGAAAAAAAAATACTTTCATGATTTTTATGTCAAAATAATAATCTCATAATTTTTTATTATGAAAATACTTTATTTTTAGAAGAAGAAGAAAAAAAGTAATCATATTACTGAAACGACAATTTCAAAATAAAGACAGGAAATTTTAATACGGTGTAGTATAGATAGTAACCAATTTATATTTTTTAAGCATGTAATTAAGAGTTTAAATCCTATATCCGTGTATAAAAACATTAAAAAAATGTTAACTTTTTAAATAAATTTTTGTATTCAGAAAGATTAATCCGATCGAAAGACACTATGAGAACAAAAGAACAAGGACAAGGACAATACATTTGCCAGGCAAGTATAGAAATATGCTCTAAGGAATATAATTATATAATATCAGCGGAAATGATTAATGTCAGATTTTTTGTTCTACATAATATCACCCCAAACCTCAATATGCGACGATGCTTGAGATAAAGGAAAATTAATTAATTAAAACAGAACCTACTTATCTTAGATTTTATTCATTCCAAACAGAAATTTATAGTTACTTAATAAACTTTTAACTCAAGACTTTTTTTCTTCTTCTCACCGAATGCGTGGGAATGTGAAATTTGCAGTGTAAAAAATGTTAAACAAACAAGCTCTACTGCCCGAGATTTATGTATGAAAAAATAGAATTCTAGTAATAGATAAAATTATATAGCATATATTGTAATATGTTGTATACAAATTAATTATAACTTTTCATTAATTGTAAACTTATAAAATATTTTTATTGTTAATATAAATTATTTCTGTCTTCAGAGAGATGGGCGCAAGAACGGACACAATTTACCGCAACCCAAGAGAATAAAACAGGTACGCAAACATGAGCCTATCGTTAGTGACCAAAATTAGCATAAAGTTTTTTTTAATGTGTCTAATCTAAAAAAAAACTTTACAAAATAAAAATAAAAGAACACTCCTTCAAAAAAAAATCTAGTAAAAGAATAACACTCCTAGGTTTTTTTTGGAACGAGTAACACTCCTAGTTAATAGAAAGGAAATGCTACGATAAATAATATTTTTAAGAATTTTAAATTGAGTCCTAAAACGTAATGTAATACTGTAACTCTTATAATCATTCTTATTTAATGGGAAAAAAATCATATTTGTGGTATTTTTTGAAATGAAACCTAAGAAACAAAAGTAAGAAACTTCCTGCATTTTCAAACGATGTGATATAAAATGCCATTAACTTGCTTAGCTGAGTGATAAATAGAGTGGAATTTTCCACACTTCATATGTTAGATTAGCCAAGGGTATGTGCAGAAGCAGAACCCTCCAAGTTTCCCATGGTTTCAAGATAACTTACTGAGGCTGTTTCAGAGAGGGGACAGTAAAGGGGGACAGGTGTTACTTATTTTGAACAACAATTTCATGCAAAGCCGCCACGACATGCAATGCACCCTCGCCTCTTGCCGCGTAACCTCTCACACCTCCTCATACACTACTATATACCTCTCTCACTCAATACTCTCATCAACACTACTATTATTCTATCTCAATTTTGGTTAGCAAGAGAAATAATACCAACCATGGCAACCATTTCTATTGATCAACCAAGAGGGTCCTACTCCTATGGAACCTCCTATGGAGCACCCTATGGAACCACCTATGAGACCAACAGCAGCATTAACAACCCTCCTTCACGCCAAACCGTGAAGTTCATAACTGCTGCTACTATTGGAATCACACTCTTGCTCCTGTCTGGGTTGACCCTCACAGGCACTGTCATAGGTTTGATCATTGCAACCCCTCTTCTTGTTATCTTCAGCCCCATCCTTGTCCCTGCTGCGTTTGTGCTGTTCCTTGTTGCTTCTGGCTTTTTGTTCTCTGGGGGCTGTGGTGTGGCTGCCATTGCTGCTTTATCTTGGATTTACAACTACGTGTCTGGAAACCAGCCTGCGGGTTCTGACACCCTTGACTATGCAAAAGGGTACCTTACTGATAAGGCAAGGGATGTGAAGGAGAGGGCAAAGGATTATGGAAGTTATGCTCAGGGTAGAATTAATGAGGCCACACAAGGAGCTTATTAGTCATGCATGCATGAATATATGCATGTGTATGAGGTTGAATTGAAGGTGGTGATGGTGGTGGTACCCTTGTGGATTTGCATGTTCAAGTTCTGCTGTTTATTTTGAATCTTGTTTGCATTGTGCTGTGTTGTTCTGGTTTTTGTAATCTCTCGTTCGTTTTTTTAAGCTAAATCTTTCGCCTTATTTGTGTAACAACCATCATGTTAATAAATCTCTAGCTAGACCACGATTCCTCTTCTTGTTAAAATGTGAGTTGGGTTGTTTCCTCGTTTAATTTTGTAATCTCTTTTCCCTTTCTGTTGGTTATTTTATCTATCGTGAGGTTGAGTGGGTAGCAGATTCGCTGCAACATAGCAAAACACTAACAAGAATAAGGAGAGGAGGGTCACCGAAGACCCAAGTTTATTCTCAGGTTGAGAGGACAGAAAGGGATAAAAATTTACAACTATAACGTTAGCACTTAACACATGTTTCTAAATACCAGCATAACTAAGTTATGAGCATAATCTCAAGCAGCATGAGATCGAGACAACAAATCCTAAACTTCTCCTGAATTTAGTGGTCATGTCTCACATGATGGAACAGGAGTTAGAAAGGATGTGAAATTTGTGGCCAAAAGTGACTTCCGAAGTTCTATATTCCAATGCCACATGACGGTAGCAGTTGCAGAAATGATGAGAGATTGCTGCGTGACTCTTAAATCCGATGCTATTTTGGCGTCATCATTTTTGAAGGATACATGAAGTGGATACCATACCGTTCCCGTCTTTTTTATTGCATATTAATACTATTAATATTACTACGTACAGTCTTATCTTTGCATATTTCTTATAGTCGCATCTACGTTGGCATATGGAATTCGAACACTTGATAAAACACACAATTTTATTGATGTGACAGGGTTCACCCTCTTGTTTCATATTAATGAAAAAGCTAATTTCCTGTGTCTAAGATTTACCTGTCACTTTCTGTTTGTGATTGCTTGTGTCAGTATTTGTTTAGAAGGTTTTCATCATTTGTCCAAGTTCGTTTTGGATTCTAAATTATAAATTATATTACTTAAGAGTTTTACGCATCTAGAACTATAGGGGTGTAGTATCAAATTTATAATAGATCTCTGACTGTAACATTCTAGGCAGTTTCATATTAAAAAACCTTTGTGCCTACTTACTCTCTTCTTCTGCACATGAAGTATTAATTGACAACACAGAACAGAAGCAACGAATGGATGGTTCATGATGGAAAAAGAGAATAAATTCATGTAAAGGTTGTATTCCCGTTCTTCTGTATCCAATATTTTTTTTTTGCTCAGCTCTTCTGTATCCAATATGACACTTTGTATCTCCTACTAGAACTCTGAATGGAAACTTGAAAGACTAAAATAAATAAAAAAACTTAATAGATAAAAACTTTTGATTTGCAGCAAGATTATCCTAAGACAATTATGCTAAAAGGTAGGTATCATGTCGGTAAGATCGTCCTCAGACAATTATGATCAAAGGTCAGTCAAGACAGATGCGAACGATTCAAAGAAAAACGTTCAGACTTCAAATAACTTTTTTGTATTTTATAAACACTTCAAAATTTAATTTATCCTATAATCAATAGATAAAAAGAGAATAAGGATGAGAGAAATATACCGAAATTTATCCTAATTCACCCTTCAACACGGCTAAACTTGTCAAGACTTTTCACATTTAAGCCTAGATGAAAATGCTTTAAATGTTCCTTCTGCACGAATTTGTCATGGTTCAGAGATACAAATAGGACTCCCAACTTCCAAAATGTGATGCTGATGCAACTCCCCCCATCCCACCCCTAAAAAAAAGGCCCCCAGCTATGTATAAACCTATAATATTGGGAGATTTATTTTATTTTCTACCGGGCTTCCATTTTGACACTACTATGAAAATTAACGTATTTTATTGTCCGGAGGTTCCAAGTTATGCGCAAGTAAAAGAGAGAGATATTGTACACAACTTTACTATTTAGGGATATTGTACACAACTGTACTATGAAATACTAAGGATTACAAATTCATTTTATATCTTGCAACTTATGTTCTATTTATGTATATAGATCTCTAATTTGGAGAGGTGGTAATCAATATTAATATTAAGACTCTACAAGATAATAATACAATAATGTAATATAAATATATTATTGAAAACTTGTCACTGTTAATGTTAAAAATTAGATACAGATAAATCATTGCTTTCATTCATCTCCTTCATCCTGAAGGATGTTTATTTATACATGTGGATATAACAAATATCCCATAATAATAGGAAACAAAATAACAATTTTATCCTAACTAAACAGAATGCTAACAACCAATTTAAATTTAAACAGTTTGTATTCTTATGTAAAATAACAATATTTTAAATTCAAAAACTTCCTTTCAACACTCCCCTCAAGTTGGTGCATGAATATCGGTCATGTCCAACTTGTCAATTGCTTCTTCAAACACTCATCCAGCAACAATAGGTTCAGAAGGTACTTCAGGATAGTTCACAGCAGGTGTTTCAGTTATGTGAGGTAGAAAGAGAATTGAGATATGGGAAAAGATTTAGAACAATCACATGTTTAAATCAATAGATTTCATGATTAGTCTGTAAAAGATTCAAAATATTGCAATGAGTTTCACATCAATGACCTTCAAATGGAATACATGCATAGAGACTTCAAAACTGAGGTACAAGAAGGATTCAAAATGGATTTGTATTGTGCCATTTGTTTTGTTTTCGGGAAGAAGATTGAGATACGAGAAGGGATCCAAGCCGGAGTCGAAGATGTGAAAGTTATGTGAGACAAAGAAGGAGTTCATGATGATAATAATCATAATTTGTAGAGGAATCGAAGAAGGTGAAGGTTAAGAAGGAGGTAAATGGTTGGGTATTTCAGAATCAGAATTGACCATCAAATGAGGGAGTTATGGATTTAAGAGAAATAATAGTGGACTACAGGTACTTATACGGGAAGAGGAGATGTACGTTTGAAAATGTGAAGAAAAAGATTATTTGAATATGGAATGGGGAAGAAAAAGATTTATTTATACAAGTGGATATAACAAATATTTCATAATAATAAGAAACAGAATAACAATTTTATCCTAACTAAATAGAATGTTAACAACCAGATTGTATTCCTATGTAAAATAACAATAGTTTAAATTCAAAAACTTCTTTTCAATAGTTAGCATTGAGATGCTTATTAAATCATCAAACGAATGATTCGAGAGGAACTAATAATTATTCAGTGAATACTATGATTCTTAATTGAACCATACAACTCTGCACAGTGCACATAATGCAGAATTTTTACAAACTGCAAACATCAAGGTTCAAGTGGCTTATCGTTTTCTTGCTTGTAGAAGGTTTCATAAGTCTGCACTCTTGGCTTTGATTCTGGTAATTCCAACTCTTGCATAAAGCCATCAGTCATCTTGACGAAATCATTCATGTGAACTTGTTTCCATTCCTTTCAAATAAATATATATATATATATATATATATATATATATATATATATATATCAGAATAGTCAGAGAGAGAGAGAGAGAGAGAGAGAAAAAAAAAAAAGAACTAGAACAGGAAGGGATGCATGAAAAGGGACTTAAATTTGAAATGAAAATTAAAAAAAGCATGTAAAGTTTAACGACATTGACACAAACTAGGCATATACTGATGAGACAAGAGGCTTGAAAAACAGGACAAACTCCTATAATCGATCCTTTAAAACCAATTTTTAAATTAATCTTGAATAAAACCTCAATGAAGTTTCAATCACTTATATAGGCATACCTCTTTAATTAAGAAGTTTGAAAATCTTCACCAAAATCAAAATATGAGGGAAGTAAAGGGAAAATCTAAAGGGAGGTAGCCAAATATGTACCAGTCAACAAAGTATAACTACTACAATGCCATCAACTTTTATTTGTATGCACCAAAAACAAGTAGTCATAAGTTGTTCATCAAGGAAATTGAATCATCCAATTACTTATGTTATTATGCTACACATGGTTTTAGACAAAACATTCTCATCCAATTATTCAAAGTGTTTTACAATGTAACCAAGGTTTATAAAAGAAGTCCGCAACTGTGACTGTGGCCACATTGTCAAGACATTTAGGTTCTCAAAGACCGCATGGCAACTGAAATTGCAGCCGCATCAACTACATTTGTTCACAATTTCTCAGAATATTAAAGATTGTGACAAATTGCAACCATGACCGTGACCTCAATTTAAAAATTTGAATGCAATCATAAGTAGAGGACGAGCCTTGCATAGTAGTAAAATTGTGTCTTGGTGACTTGTTGGTCATGGATTCGAATCTGAAAACAGAGTCTTTTCATATGCAAGGGTAAGGCTGCGTACAATATCCTTCCCCCTTACCTGCGCGTAGCATGGAGCCTCCGGACAATAAGGTATATAATTTCTTTTAGTTTTTATAATGCAATCACAAGTAATCATAGCCAACAAAGGCCTCTGTCACAAATAGCTGGAATCATGAACTAATTCTTCCAACATACGAAGAAGAAACCAGAAGAATACATATATTTGAACATTGAAGATCATTTGATGCTTCTCTTTTGTCCCCCAAATCATTTTATTTTAATTGGAGCAAATGAAAATAAGAAAGATGGCATGTATGCTGACCTCAAAATCCCACTCTGCATATAAGTTAGGATCATTTAGGTTGCTCCAAACATAAGCGGAAACTTGTAACTTTTCAGACATGTCCTGTACCATTAATTTTAGCATTCAGATAATAATAATGTATGTATTTTTGGGAAACGTAACATTTGCCTCATTTGATATACAATTATTACCCTATACTGCTATAGGTTCATAGAAGTGAAATAAACAAGAGTGACTGACTGACCTTTAAGGAAACCTCAACATCAGTTCTAGTATATTCAACATCCTCAAATTCATCTAAAATATCTAGTTCTGCTCCGGAGATACCAAGAAGCACCTGATTAAAAATAGTCTTAAATGATGGATGCATGTATTAGAATTATGAGGGATATGTAAGAAGAGAGACAGACCCTGCCATTAACTTTGTTATTCTGGACAGGGAGAATAGCGGGATAAACGCGACCTTTGATCTTAAACCTGTGACTGCAAATCAAATACATCAAGTTAGAGCAACGACAAAACGACTGAATTGCAGAGAGAGAGAGTACTGAACTAGTCGTGAAGGATGGCAGGTGCGGTTGGAGGGACGCGCTTCAATAGGGTATGCACAACTTCATCAGCTAACAGACTACCGTAAACGAAGACGTTGTGACTGTCGCCACCCACGCTCATTTTCTCTCTACTGCCACTTAACTCTCTCTCTCTCTTGTTATTTTGCTATTTTTTTATTATCAAAATCACATGTCCTCAATCACACAACTTTAATAGTGGGGAAAAAAACTAATTAATAATACCAAGGATGTAGATTTTTTTTATTTTTTTAAGGAAAGGATGTAGATGTTAAGCAGATAAATAAACACCTGTCATTATTTTCATTTTTACTTTTTCTCACTTTTCCTTCTTTCCTTTTTCATCCTCTAAATTAATAAGGATTGACATGTTTTATAACTTTTATTTCTTCAACAATACCAATGAATCACTCATTTAATCCCTCAGATTGCCGCATTGTACTAATATATGGCTTTAAGCTTAAATTTTAAATTTCAGTCAGTTTCATAATTCCTTGTAATTTCTTCTCTTACTGTATCCACAATTAAATTTATCCTATGTTCTTTTTTAAAACTTCGTCCAATGTATAGGCTATCGTGATGATTAAGCCCTTCAAATAATTCTTTTCCAGCTTTCATTTTTTTTTAGAATAGGAACCATCATTATAGGTCATTCAAAGAAATTCCTATAATTCATTTCAATTTTTTAAATAAATTTAAAAAATCAACCAATTATTTTTATAATAATAAAAACTTTTTAAATTATATACTACTTTGTATCGCGAACTACCAAAAAATCATAATTTAAAATGATTTGACAATTGCTTTGTATGCAACACCAATTCACCAAAGTTTACATGTTACTTTGGAGCTACATGATGAAACAAAGGTTAAACATGGTACATAACACAAGGATAACCTGACCAGAAACAATATCCAACCAAACAATGTAATCGACTACACAAATCGTTAACTAGTTCATGAAACAGAGGCGACAAGATATAATCTATCCAGAAACGATTATGAAACACAGAAACTTCTTCACTTCACATGCTCATCGGCTCTGGGACACCAAGAATGTCTAGCAAAGAGTTGTGGGGCTCCATTTCCTCATGCCATAATGGAAGTTGGTCGCCCGGGTAGAAATTCCTGGTCACTCCCTCTGAATTTATCTACACAAGGATTTCAAAAATCAAAATCAGGTTATTTCAAATCATTGCGCATATGAATAAACATATGAAGTTATTTTTAAAATAGAAGTTGTCCTTTCGAGTCAATTCAGCTTGTTAAACATAAATTGAGTGTGGGTTCAATTTCCCACAATGCATTATGATTCTTTCTCAATCCGTTCTCCCCCTCCCTTATAAGATGTACTATGATTCTCACTTTGTGGAAAATAAAGAAACACAAATCATTGGTCAAGATGTCTTACTATGACTGTTCGCACCACCCCACCACTTGCACCATCACGAGCAATAGCCAGTGAAACTGCCTTTTTTACTAAATCCTGTCATACAGCATCAAAATATACTATCAGCAATAAGGATTTGAACCAAAAATTCGCCCAAAAAATATCTTACTCAGAATGTTTAATAGCTTCTAAATTATTGGGCTATTAGCCAGTGTTCGTATCTTAAACATATTGTTGCAATAATGAAAAAAATCAGATTAGGTCCTCCACAACAATTTTGTGCCAGTCATTATTATTGCTTATAAAAAAAAAAAAAAAAAAACCTAAAATCATTATTTTTTAACTTAAGAGAAGCAGTAAGAATCCAAACACACCTCAGCTTCATCCTTGGTCATTCCCTCTTTCCAGGCTTGGTCAAAGAAACCATACAAGTAACTGGACCCAGATCCTGCAAAAGACAAATCAAGTAACCATAGCTTTACAAACAAAAGCCATGCATCCCAAGGAAAAAGCTAACAACAGGCTAGCAATGATAAATTTAGAAATAATAATAAACATAACAGAAAACCCATGTACACATTTGCAACAAGCAATGATCAAGGCTTATTCCAAAGTGACATCTCTAATTATATATATGACACAGACAGAATGACAGATACAATAAGATGAGGACATAGGAATATGGAAAATTTTCAAAATTATAGGACATGATAGGACTAAGTGCAATGTATAAGTTTTGTATAAAAATACATAAAATACAAATCTAAAACGAAAAGAAGCAATCCATGTTTTAAAAGTGAGCATAAGTCATAAAGACAAAAAAACGCAAGGGTAGACATATAAAAATTGTCTCTGAAGTGTCTGACACAAATATGTTTTTGTGACACAAGGCTACTATATTGAAGTGTCTGTGCATTCTTGACTGAAATTAATATGACTAGTAAAGGGAAAAGGGATACATTAGAATCAAATCATTAAAGACTAAACAAATTCAACATCAACCATTATCCAATGAAGAGATACACCATTATAAAAGACTAAGCAGCACTATAAAAGATACGTATTAAGAGAAGAAAATTTATCGGGTTCCTTTTATTTTTCTTCTTTCCCTCCACATCAGACCAGAAAAGCAAAGAGATAGGGTGTGCTTGGGTCTATTGTTCTCCGACTTTGATTTCTACAAGCCTCTATCTCTATAGTCTAAAAACAATGAAGAATGACTTTTGCAAAGGGTCCATGCATCACTGATTCCTATTAACTAAATTAGATCTACCCAATGTCAAATCTTAATATCAAGGGAATGATATGGGCAATTGATACAGAAAATAGATGTATATAGGTATACTCACTTGGTTAGTTGAACATGAATAAAGAAATCATAATAATATTTGTTCTTTAATACATTTACACAATGAGATACCTCCGATAGCAAAAGGTTGCTGTACTATTGTTCCACCCAGAGGAACTCCATAAATTTGTCCACCTTCATATTTATCCCAACCACCAACAATTAACCCGGTCTGTAAGAAATTCTGCCAATGAAAATAAATTTATAGCAAAGCCAAATATCAGTTGCCTCGGTCTCTTAATAATAGATAAATATATAGAAGAGAATACTTGGAATCAGAGTATAGTAAAGGTTTAAATACACGATGCTTGTCACTGTTACTATTATTATTGGTGGAAACTCAACCATGCAAATCGAATTGAATTACCAAGAAAAAGCATCAAGGTCAAACCTTATTGTTATATGAGAGAAGCCGGACAAGGTTTGCAGCAACTTTAACTGTCGCAGGTTGTCCAAGTTGTATCCTGCACAAATACAAACTCACAATGAGGTAAAATCATTGTAAAAATACACACTAAATCATAGTCTAAAACTTCACCTTAAAAATTATATTTTAGTAAAGTCACTTACGTGTGTTGGTGGAGGAAGTAACGCACATAGTCAGAGACAATCTGAGAATCAGCAGCCTGTAAAAAGAACACAGATCGTTATTTTCAGGGCATAAAACAATAACAGTGTATGAGAGATTCCATGGTCATCTTCTGCAATATTATAATACCAGCATCTTTAGTATCTCATATAACGAGAACAAACAAAGAGTAATATATTCGATTATTAGTTTCATGAGTTCAAACAGAACCTTCACCAAATCGTCATCCACAGATTCCACAGACATTGATAAGATTACTTATAGTGAAGGGGAAAATTTGAAAATGACCAACATATGATGTAAGAAATCGAGGGGAACATTGATAATAACAGACCAAACAACCAAAAGCCTCATACTCTGCCAATACACTCAGTTAACAACAACTGTGTTTGAAACCCTATATTGTTAAACCTAAAAAAAAAAATGTTCAACACCATACATTATGAGTGAAACAGCATAATTACATCAGAGACAGCAGACAAATATCCAAATTAACAGTAATGCGAAATCAAATCCAGGCTAATGATAATGATAGGAACAAATCACCATAATTACACAAAATTTGGACATCTACACAAGAGTGATGGGATAGAAAGAACAATACCGATCCAGAGCGACACACGTAAACATTATCAGTGAGCTGTGTGATTTTATCCGACGCTCGGTTGGCAACATACACTCCTGAAAGAGGAAAAAATAAACAAACACATTACTTCCCAAACCAATAACAAGAATAGAATCTTAATTCTAAAACAAAAGAAGCGTGTAATTACCCAGAGAAAGAAACAGTCAAAAGAAAAGAAAAGAAAAAGAAAAAACACGAAAACCCTAAATTAATTTGGGATAGGTTTGGGAAGGAGAAAGAGAGTCTACCAGTGCTGGTTCGAGAGTCGGCTCCGAGAACGACACCGCCATTGTAAGTAACGCCGATAATAGTGGTTCCCATGGAATGCGGAACATTGAAATCAACTTTCTGATCCATGGTTCAACACCGAAGCAACAACGAGAAGAAGAAAAGAGTGTAAAATGTTGAGTGCCCTAACGAATAAGAAGAGAAAAGAAAGCAGGTCTCACACTTCTCATTCTTCTTTATCGCAGACCAACTTGTTGCTTAAGTTTTTCTTTTTTCTTTTTTTTTAAGTCAATTTTTCCTCTCTCTTTTTTTCCTCCTTTTCTATATTTTGATGTCACACAATTTTCCCACTCAATGAAACATTCTCAATTTCATGTGTCCCATCAATTATATTTTATCTTATTAAAATTTATTTTATGTAGATAATTATTAACTCTTATTTGATCTCATTTTTCTTTAAAAATTAAATAAGGGAGAAAACATATTATTACTACATAGTCATAAGTTATATTGAAGCATTTTTTAGGAGATTGGGACATTAGGAGTGTTTAGTATTATAAATGACATGTGAGTTTAAATTGATCCAAATAATTTAAATTAAGTATTTTTGGTATTTGGGTTAAATCCTAATTAATTCATTCAAATCAGTCAAGTTTTGAATTGGATCTAATATTTATATTTATTGACTTAATTATTAAATTAATATTTATTATTATTTATATATAATATATAAATTTAAATTTCTAAAAGTTAATGACTATTATTATCAGATTTAGTACCTAAGAGTAAGATTGTATCTAAATTTCTTAATTCTCATTATTTTCACTTAGTCATTCTCACAAAATTAAGATTTCAACTTCCATTTTTCTTCTACCGCACCTCATTCAGATGCAACTCGCAACCCCACCTTGACCTTGTCAGAACTTGAAAACACACCGAAATATTGTGGCAGAGAAAAAAAATTAGCTTATAAATAATATTAGATTTTAAATATATTAACAAACAAATTTAAATATTTTTTTTACTTGTTGATCCAACCCAATTAAAACGTTTACAAACAGATTAATTTTTGGTTGAATTTTATTTTATTTTTTTAAAATACCTAAACCAATTTGTTCAAAATTAATTAGGTTAAATCAAGGATTTGATCAAATCACCATCGTACACCCCTATGGAACACTGTTGAGTTGTGGAAGCTGAACTATGGGAGATCTTCTATGGTATGCGTATGGCGGTTGGTGCACATCTATTGAAATTAATGGAATCCGATAGTTTTGAAGCTATTTGAATGCTTAATGATAATGTTGAACGTGACACAGATTTTGCTGAGCTCCGAGGTGAAATTCGAAGTCTGAAAAGACAGTTACAATTTTGTATAGTTAGACATGTTAGGATAATTGATAACCATTTAGCTAATTGTTTTGCTAAATATGGGTTGTCCATACCAAATGATGTGATTTGTTTTAATTATGTCCCTGCTTTTGGGTGTCGGGTATTTCTTGTTCAATCCATTCAAAAAAAAAATTAAATATATATATATATAGTAATAAGGTATATGATATTGTTTTTTCCGAGTAAAACCCCATTCTAATTTATCATATTTTTTTATTTATAAAAATTGAATAATATATCGGTAATATATAATATATCAGTAGTATATAATACTCACGTATGATATTTAATCAACTTAATTAAATTATCTTGATGTATATAATTAATCTTTTTGACCCAATGAATTGAGATACAACACCTATAATTTTTAACTCAAAACAAATGTTAGATTTAATGAAAAAAAAAACATTGAATAAACTGAATATCGGTTATCATTATTTAAATTATTCAAAATAAATTAAGATAAAAAAAAATATTGATGTAATGTATTTTATTTCACTTTATTTATCATTTACATTTTTTCTAGTCAATTTAGAATAATGATGAAATATTATCACACAAACATTTTAAGGAGTAATGAATATACTCTAGCAAGTAATTTCTGTGTGACTTACATGGGTTACACTTTTTTTTATGTAATTGAAATAGGTTAAAA
>PYAF01002533.1:2481854-2516262 GCA_007407185.1 Glycine tomentella
ATTTTGTCTTCACTTTTAAAAAATCTGCCATTTTAGTTTCTTTGATCAATTTCAAACTTGTTAGTTGTGTACTTTTTTAATTGTTTTAATAAAATAATATTGTTAACAATTAAATAATTTTAAAAAATATTTATCATATGGATAATAAACAAACATGTGTATGTTTATAAAGTATATAGATAAAATATTTGAAATTGGTTATAAGGACTAAAATTGTTGCAATTTTTTCAAAGTGGGATGAAATTTTTTAATTAAAAAAAATGGGACTAAAATTGTGAATCTTTTAAAAGTGAAAAATGAGATGTCTCAATTAAAAAATAGGAAGTCTAAAAGCATAAATTTGAGAAAATAGAAAGATGAAAATTACATTTTAGCCTAAATTTTTTTTAATGCATACAAATTAAATTCTATTAATCATAAATAACAAAATTAAACATATAAATCATTATATTTTAAGTTTATAATAAATAATTTAAATTATGATATAATGTTATTTGTAACTATTAATAAATTCTTTTGTAAAATATTGAAATTTAATTTAGAAACAAATGTATAAAAGAAATAGTAGATTGAAAGGTATGAATAGTATAGATAACTCAAAATATTTTTTCCTATTGCAGGATAGTATGTGAAATGCTCCTTTAAATGAGAGAAAAAAGAATACTAAAGATGCCTATTTGAGATTGTGGAAAATAAACAATTTTGAAAGAGCAAGTTATTTACCTTTTATTTTTTAAAATAAGCATCTTTCTCAACAAAAGATTGTTTAAACTAAAAAAAATTATATAACCACTATTTTAAAAGCAGATAAAATTAACTTTTTTTAAAAAAAATAAAAGCAGTTTAAACAAAACAACCACATTAAAAAATTAAAAAATTGCTTATATTATTTTAAAAAAACACTGTAATTTTTTTAAAAACAAATTGACACTATAGATTATAATTTATTGTATAAGAATAAATTTTATTAGGTTGTATTGAAATCAATCTCGTTTTATTATATTCTAATTACAACCTAATATTACCCATGGTTTCTGACTATGAGCTTTATTTCTGAATTTGATATATTTCATTTCATTCTATTATATTTTTAATAAATATATCAAATTAACTCAAACTTTTTAACATTATTCAACTTGAATCTAAAATACTGTAAGCAGATCATAGGTTAAATATTGATTTAAATCATGGTATTATTTTCAATGTATAAGAAAAAATTACTGATTTTGCCAATAGAATTGACAAATTGCATTAACTCTGAAAAAGGCAACCTAGTATAATACATTTTTCCTTTTATTTTTTAATTTTTGGATTTGATATTCTCACAGAATTGACAAACACGGCCTATGGAACAGGATGCCCGTCCAGGGTCTAACAATTTTTGCACTTAACTTAAGTAAAAAAATAAAAATAAAACCAAGATTAGAAATTCATTTTGTGTATTAAAAACTCATTTTTTTTATCTCTTAATTTTAATATTATTTATATTTCAAAAAAATTATATATTAAAAATTTATTTTTTCATTCCTTAATTTTAATATTATTTATATTTTAAAAATTTATATATTAAAAACTCATTTTTTTCATCATTTAATTTTAATATTATTTATATTTCAAAAAATTTGTACCTTTATTTTTTCTACTTCTTCCCTCACCAAAGAATTTTCACGGCCCTGTTGACAAATTGCAAATATCCCAAAAATATCACGATTCCCAAAGTCGGCTTTACCATGGTAGCACAGCAACAAATAAAATCCACCGTCCATACGATCACGCAGACGAAACCAAACGCAAATACACAAAACACAAATGGACAAGAACTTGCTCAAAACAGAAGTATTATTCATTTCGAAGTACTAGCTAGCTATTAACTCGGTAAGATTGGATGCAGAACTGATAAAAAAAACTGTGTAAGATTGCCGTAAACGAAATAAATAGAAAAATGAAACTTTTTCAATAACAACACTGCAGTCTGCAGAAGTAAATATCTGCGAACATTCCAATTCAAAATATTGCGCCTCACTGAATTTAAGCAATATCTCAAGGGAATGGCTGAAAAGCCGCTAAAAGTAGGCGAAGAGGAGTAGATATGTGATGTTATTTAAATTTGAATGAGGGTTAGCAGGAAATCAGTTTAGTAGCCGAACTCAGCGTCAGTTTTAGGTCATCTCCCCCCTCAGCTATATATCCAATGCAATAGGTTCTGGCAATGGGTGCAGTTGAAGGGTAGGGATTGGTACATGAGGAGGGTGTGGAAGTTGTGCTGCTCCAACCAGTTTCTTCTCCTTTGGTACTACATTTCCCACTCCAAGTACTTTCCTAACTTCATTGGCAAGCTCTATCACTAAGTCATCCTCATGACCTGCACATCAAACCTCTTGACTCATCAGAATGCCCGGCAAATTTAAATGCGAAGCTAGTGACATGCAGAGAATAATGTTTGACTGCATATATATAAGTTAAGGAGATAACTTACCAATATTATACATGGCCTTTTCTAGAAGGAAAATATAGTCCCTGTTGTTTCCGCAAGGGCCATATGCAGTTGCTATTTGCCTGAACGGGTAAGCAAAAATTAGTGCAACCGAAGGATAGGTCATCAATTTCACATATAAAATGGGGAGAAAAATGTCTGTAATAATTAATAATATACCTAGCCATGTCTTCAAGTGGAGCAGGTCCCAGGTAGTATTTGTTGTTCACTTTGTCTGGAGTAGATGTGAATCTGTGGATTGACATGATTTGTATTAGCAGACTTGTATTTGTCCTCTTAGGTATGAATAAGAGATTTTGAAAAACTAAGCTATCATTTTGTTAAAATAATAAATTTCTTAATTTGAAACATGAAAACTAAACTTAGTGCATGTTTGATTACTTATTTTGGAAAAATAATAGCTTATTTAATATTTTTCCCTCCTTTTGTCAGAGATATTGAAAAACTAAGCTATTATTTCCTTAAAATAATAAATTTCCAAACAAACACTTTTATATCGGTAAGAATAAGCTTAAGAAAGTCATAAAAAATGTATAATAACTTACACTATTACATCAGTTAAAGTAGGGTGCAGTGAATCTCCTTCCTGCAAAAATAAACAAATAAGATAGCAAGTTAGAAGTATTAAATATTAAAATAACAATCACTTGCAAGTAATTGGAAAGAGAAAAAAAAACTTGACAATTGCATGTAACTAACCTTGAAGAAGTTTACAAGAGTCTTTCTGTCATATTCACATTCCCGTCGCTCCAAATACTACACAACAAAAAGGGTGAACAATTGAAGCCCAAAAAGTGCATTTAGTCTGAAATCACTAATGAAATACCATAGAGAGAGGCAAAAGTGGACTTATAATCCACTGATCTTGGATAGAGACAGGCAAGATAAGATTGTAGTGGACAAAAACACCACAAAAGGCAAAAATAATCCTCATAAGGCATAAAATTATGGCTTTATAAAGATTACTAACGAATGGCCACAAGTTAAACAAAATAGAAAGGCATCTATCGTATTGAAAACACAACAATAATATCTAAAAGGGCACACGCTATTAAGAGCAAAAAATTATTACAAGATTTAGAGTTAGTTTGGTATCTGTCTAAGGTGAAAATAATTTTACCTGCATAGCCAGTTTTTCCTTTTCAGGGCCTCCTCGAACACAATAAGCAGCTCCCCACTGCAGAATGATTGAAGAAATTATAAAAAACAAATCAAAAAATAAGAATTAAAGTACTGCAAAGACATAACAATGCACTTACGCAAATAGCCCCTTCTTTCTCCTCCAATGTGCAAGTTCTTGCTGGGTTTTCAGGTGTTCCCCGGTGATCAATGCACGCTACAAAAAGTAATTAAAACGCCATGTCTAAGAAACTGTGGAAGCTGTGCAAAAATAATTTCACCGGCGCGTGTGACTTACCTAAATCAAACACGCGTCTGTAGTCCTTAATGAAACCAATAATCTTCTCATCGTAATCGAATCCAGGGTTCCACACCAGTGAACCGTAGCCAAAAACCCAGAAAACCATGATTTCTGAGTGGGGGAAACGCAGAGCATCAGGGATATATTCATAAAATGAATGTATAAGATGAAATAACCATTAAAAAATTAAATTAATTGTCTAAGCTTCAAATCAACGCCACATCCGTGGTCGTGAGCTGCAGCGACAAATATCTGAGAGACCAGAGCGTTTTATTGCGGAGTAGAAACAAATTAATTGGCTAATCAACAATCACCGACATAAAAACGAGAATGCCTGAAATAGAAAAGGGTTCTTACATTTGGATCTGCAAAGTCTGGGAGAGGATTTACGAGGGGGAGAAAAGAGAGGAAATGCTAAGCGAATAGGGTTTATCTAAGAAATTAGGGTTAGTAATGGTTCCTCTCTCTCTCTCTCTCTCTGCTCTTTGTTGTTTTGTTTCTTCTCTTTTCTGAGTCTGAGGAGAAGGCCTGAGAAATTCAAATGCCGCACACGAAAGATGTGTATTTACGGTGTGTGTGTGGTGGCACGCGGATTCAACGTCCTTGCTGGCTTCCTCCAACAACACAACATGTCTATCACGTGCCTCTCTTTCATACACCCCTCTCCCATGCCGTGAATGTCATGTGTCATCTTAAACTTTCTTCATCTTATATATTTTTGTTTCTGCATTTCAGTTTTACTAATTTGATTTAGCATTTTAATATATTAATCAAGGGTTTTTTAATTATTGTAGTTAGAGTATTAGTTAAGGAACTAAAATAAAATATTTATTTATTATAAAAATTATAAGAAAATATGAAAAAGTCCATAAATAATATAATTTTACATATTTTGATAAAAAAATAATTTCTTAATTAATATCCTAAAACAAAAGATTTGATTAGCACTTCACATTAATTAGTAGGTATTGCCAGCAGTTAGTACTGTTGGTATTGAACATTAGTTACTTAAAGAATTTTTTCACTGCAATTTAATTTTTTAAGGAGAATAACTTTGTTAAGAAATTACTGTCTTAATAAGTTACGTAATTATTAATATTTTTTTAAAAAGTACATGTTATCGTAATTAATATTTGTTGTTGTTTGCAGTAAAAATATATGTTGTTTAAATACCGTATTAATTACATTAACTTGGCTAAATAATTTTTTTAGATAACAGATTATGTAAAAGTTAGTATCTACACTTTTTAAATATATGATTTGTGAGTTTATTTGGTTATATTAACAATAGATCTCAAATTAAGATCTTAGATTATTTTTTGATAAATTTTATAATGATCTCATAATATTATATTATATTAAAGATCTTTTAATATTTGATCCATTTTTATTTTTAATGATATATTTCATGTTGAGATATTAAGAAGAAGAAAAAATATTATTTTTTAAACAGATATTAAGAGATACAAAATTTAAATTTAAAATTCTTATGCGAGATCTTAAATTTAAAATTCTTATTTGAGATCTTGCTTATTAATGCTTGATTTAATGAGTGCTTTTGAAGAAAGGAAATGTAGCTGGTATTAAAAAAAAAACGGAAATATGTAGAAAGTAGTAGGAAGATACATTGAACCTGGACGTATGGAGTTGGTATCGTAATCTGTGCAGGCCACTTGACTCTTGCGTGTGGTTCAAACTGCAGAAAGAATTAGAATTAGAATTTAGAAAAGTGGCTAAAACTGAATTAGGTTCAATGAATCTGGACATCTTATGTTACTAGCGCATGTAATGGTTGGCCAGTTGTGGTTGTTAGTTATGTAATTCCTAATTAAGGTTCCAGCTTGGAGTTTCCACTCTCCAGCACATTTGGAAATTTGAGATTATGACTTGACTCGTGTTAAATTCTATGGCATGTTTTTACCTTCCATTCAGAATACTAGTATAGCAGCAGTAGCCACTAGGTAGTTGGTGGTGAACAATAAATGGGAAAAGTAAATGAGGCAAATGTTTCAAGAGAAATGAAGGAGGGATACCCTCTAAAAATCAAAAAATGAATAGAATTATATTTCATTACACTTCTCAAAAAAATTTATGATTTAATCATCTTTCTTTTTGGAATGAAAGTGAAAATATCTAGATCGAGAAAAAAAAAAATAAAAAAAATTCATATGACTTACTATATCTGATAAATTACCCTATATATCAATCCAACATCAACATACAACTTTCTATTCTATAATAATATGTGTTATATAAAAAAAAATTTAGAATAAGTATTATTTTCACTTTTTAATATAATATTTTTTCTTATTTATATTTCTTATAATATCAATGATTAACAATAACAACTATAAATAAATAAATGATAATTTGATTAACTTGTAAAATTATTACTAATTTGTCAAATAATACACAAGATTAATATGACTTTTATTATGGGGTTAGAATAAGTACTTGTTAACACACTCTTTTAAAATACTTTCTTTTATTGATTAAATTTGTAAATAAATTACTAGTACAAAATTAATAGAGAGATTTATTAAATAGAATGTGACACAAATTTTTGTGAATTTTAATATTTTTTATTGATAAAAGAGAGTATATATAAAATGTATTTCTAACATTTTAAAATAAAAACTATTAAAAAAACATTATCAATACATCTAAAATATATTTTAATGTGATTTTTAAAAGAAATTTTTAATCAATTCTTCAATTAATGTTTTGAATATAATGTAGAACATATATATTTTTTGTCCTAGGTTAAAGAGATCAAGTGTGTCTAACTATTGGATCAAAGATTACTTTCACTCCCAATACATTACTTTTACTAATTAAAAAAAAAATTGCGCAGTATAAAATCAATCACAAATTTTTCTACTAAATATATTATTTTCACTAATGTGAAAACAGTCACACCTTACTTGTGTCAACGCTTTAAATTATAAAATATATTTAAAAGTGAGATAAATACATATATTATTTGATAAAAAAATTAAAAAAATCACTTTTTTTATTTATAATATTGTATGAATAATTTAATCTTTTATTATATAATTCACTTTTTCCTTTTGTTTTTTTTCTCCGAAACCAATGGATTGAAATTGGCAGTATGCTCACATTTATTTATTTATTTATTTTTCATTCCTTCACTTTCGAAAAAGTTTCACAAAATTCTTTACAAAAAATAAAGTTTCACAAATTTTATTTATTTTTCACTTCTTCCACTTTCTAAAATGTTCCAAACTATTGAAAGAAAGAAAAATAAATTATTTTTTGTTCATTTAATATCAAGTTTTTACTTTTTTTAAGTAGTGTTGAGATTTTTCCTCTTCTGAAGATGACAATTTTTTGTGATAATTTTGAGTGTATAAAAAAATAAATAGTTATCATTTGTGTCAAAAGATTGTTAGAAATTATAACGAATAAAATAAAATGAATTGTCAGTCATGTATTTTTGCAACTAACATAAATAAAAAGTGTTGACAATATGATTCGATTTGATTTTTAAAAAATAATCATTCAAATCAAACACATAAAATAAAGAAACTAATAGGTTAGTTTCAAGTTAAATATAATATGAATCAAATCAAACCAATTTTTTGATTTAATTTGGTTCAATTTAATTTTTTAATTTTAAAATCTATTATCTAAACATACATAATTATTATATTGTATTATATTATTTTATTTTATTTTATCAAGTTACTCCTTAACAAGATTACTTCTCACATTTATCCTTCATTTTCTTCTATTTTAACAATCAAATGCGAGTTATTGATTAGAAAGGTTAGATTAAAAGAAAATATAAAAGATGAAAAATGAAAAATCGCTCTTTTAGGACGGCTTCTACCATGGACCAACATTTCAAATGATTCATGGGTACACCACCAATATTAGCCTATGAATTTTTTTTTAGAATATTTTAATGGCTGAGATTAAAAACGAATAATTATTTTACAATTAAAATAAAAAAGTAAAATGACAACCTAATCCCTATTTTCTTCCTTTCATCCCATTCCATAATCTATAAAATATCCACCGGAAATTGGCGATATTACACAAGTTTTTCTCCCACGACGGCAAACCCGTCCTCGCCTCGTAGCTTCTTCACGGGGTCCGTCCAACCATCGGAACACGTGCTCCAGGAACACCGACGACGCATGTGTTCTATCTGCGCCGGCGACGCACTATTCTCGCCGTACCGATGAACTCAAACAAGACCAAAAAAAAAAAAAAAGGAGGTGAAGCTGGCCTCAAATCCTCCAACCACGGCGGTTCAAGTTACAATTCCAAAATCAAAGTTTTCACCAATTTCAGATTTGAAAAAAAAACTCAGATTTGTTGAGGGACAATGGATTTGAACGATGGACTTAGTATTGAAGTAAACAGTGCAATGAGAAAATAAAGCATGCCCTGTGATTTGTGTTGTCACCTTCCAATCTCTTAACTTTGAAGGATCTTGGTCCATGTAGCTTCTCCATTCTTGTAGCAAGTGGTTATGCAGTTTCATTATCGTATGTTTAGAAGCTCGATTCAATGTTGACTTCCATTCCACGAGTTGTAAGGTCACCGGAGTCTTCTTTGATCGATGGTGGCCGACGTGCGGCGCGGAGGGCACCAAAGGATGGAAAGATAAGTTACAGTGAAAGTAAAGTTAAGGGTAAAAGTGACTTTTAACTTTAAAAATGACATTTTTCACTGGTTCATGGTAAAAGCGGCCCTCTTTTAGAGTTACTATTTTAGTAACTTGATGGTCCCTATTTCCTTAAAAATATTATATAATTTGTTATTAGAAAATAAAAAAATTAAAGGAAAAAAGTGTGAAGAGCATGGAATGGGAAGAGGAGGTCATTGCACTAATTTGTTTGGACATGGAGAATTGGGATGATGGGAATCAAAATTTGGGTTAGAATTCGGGTATGGGAATCTTGTCTGTGATTTATTGTAACTTTGATGGCAACCGATGATATTGTCAAAGAACGAAAAGTGGCGAAAGAGATGATTGACATAGCTTGAAAACGGGTATGTATTTTTTTCTTTAGACCTAAGGGGTACGTAGGCAGCCAAGGAAAAATCCTGGTCCAGTTGTTCCTTTTTGAGGAAACTATTACACTAGTCAATGTTGAATTTTTTTTCTTCAAGTCTTTCTAATACGTTGGTATATTTTGACTGGCCTCCGGCACTGTAATAAACGTTTTTCAATGTACAATGAAGTGACGGGAGTCCAATTAAACGTTACACTATTTCGCGTGACCATTAGAACATGGATCACATGTTAATTAAATTAAATTAACTCCTAAAAGAAAATTTATTAAAGATGAAACTTTATTATTTTTATGGCGCCGGCACCCGTCTGCGCCGTTATGCACATAGAAACTAGAAAGACTGGAGAGGCTGGTTCTTCTTTTTGTAAAAGTAGCCAGAGTTCTTTTATTTTTGTCATCATATATATATATATATATATATATATATATATATATATATATCAATTGATGTTGGAGAAAAACTCCATTTGGAACCCACTGAAAAACTATGACCAGTTGTGTTTCACCAAGTTTGACTACAATCTCAATTAGCCCTATCCAAACTTGAGGATGGAGCTTACTTAGATCAAATGAATTATAACTTGCATTTAGTTTTGCGAAAACGGGATGCGTCATGGTCTGGAGCAGAGTGGCTAACAATAAATATAAAGCAAAATTGTTAATATTGTGTTATTGTTTTTAAAATATTGTAAAGGAATCCTTTATAAAATAATTTTAAATGGATCCTCAATATTGTATTATAGTTTCAAGAGAGTTGATTCTTGAAGATAGTTGCTTATATTTAAATTATAAACAATGCAAATACAGAAAAAAAAAAAAAAGGGAATTGGAAGAAGAGTGCAAAGAGAGACAAAGATTGCAAATAAAAAATCTGCTATCTGCTGATAGTTGAATATGTAAAAGTTTTTACTTGAATTGAACTTGTTCTAAATAACATGTAAACATTTTATCCTTGCTAAAAAAATTGTCCGTTTTTTTTTTTCAAGTTAAGATACATTTTTTTTAAAGACAGCATAACCAATTATGTGCAAAGCTTACCCATCACATTTTAATTTGATGACAGATAATCTATTATATGCCCAAAACCAGCTCAAAAGGAAAAGGCCACTGACATGCACTTATACGTGGAACAAATCCGATGTAAGTCACACTATTTCACACTTCTTTTATTTCTATTTTGTATGATTTTTTCTGTAACGTGAATGGGGACCCATCTTTTATTTGAATCTTTCATACCAAATTGAGCACAAGCAAACACATATGATTAATTAAAATTTATTTAAGAGAAATTTGTTTAAGATTATAAACTTATGCAAATCAATTTTAAATAAAATTTAACATTAAAATAAAATATCGCAAAATATACATGCTTAATTTTAAAAATAAAATATATTTTGGAGAGTACACCCAAAAAATTAATCTCCTTCCAAAATAACGAATTGTAATTCTACATGACTACATACACGAGTGAATATAATAATTAAAAGAAATAAACACAAGCTACGATGATATACAGTTATATGCAGTAAAAAAAATGATCTACATATAGTTATATTATATACACATTCTGTTCATACAAGGCATTTTCTACCCTTCATTTGGTTAAGACTTAAGACTAGACAGCCACCATACTCAAAATCCAAAGCACCATAGAGAGCTCAAAGGCAAAGAGAGTATGAAGTAACCCTCGATCAAGCACAAACCCAAATAGTGTTATTCCTCCATAGTTGTGCTGTAAATACGTCACTGCAATAATCAAAAGACAAAACTTCAGATCTTCACATCATTTCAGTTCGTGCGCAGAAATCAAATCTATAGTTTCCTAACCAAAATCATGGATATACGTTTTGAAAACTATTAACAAGACACTTTGTAACACACTATTTTTAGAATACACTCTTTTCTATCAGATAAAATTTATGAGTTAGTAAGTGATCCGAGTTTCATCTCTTGTATAATGAGTTTAATTTTATTATTTGGTGAAACCCACGTAAAATTCATCTAACACCAGATATTGAATTGGAAAGAGTGTGTTACGTTGGTGACCAAGTACCATTTGTATTTGATATCCTAGTAACTAAAAACATCTTTGTGTGTGTGTGGAACCGGTACTTTTTATTTATTTGATACCTAACTAATTCCTCTCTCGCTAAATCAGTCTATTTTGGTTAAGGGACCCAACTAATAATAAGTAGTAATATTACTTTTTTCTTTTTAGAGGAAGTAAAATTACGTGTTATACTATAAATAGGCTTTAATTGTGTCCTAAATTATAGATATTGCTCACCTAAAGCTTGCCTAGTTTGGAAAGAAGAAGGTCCTTGTGTGGTTACTGATATGTATATGTCCGAAGAATCTGAATCACTGGCAGTAGGACTGGGTAGTCCCTCTGGCATCTGGGTTTTCCAGTGTTCAGATTCAGCAGATGCATTGGTCACTACCATGTGCCACTTTGTGGCAATTGACACTATCCCTTGTGCTCTATGTGTGATTCTTGCCGCACCCATAAGGCACAAGAAGAACCCACATAACTGCACAGCCGAACAAATCTGCATAACAAAAATAATCAACAATCTTAATTTTAAGCACTGTCTGTGTCTAGACCTGTTATGGTCCCGATTAATTTCTACATAATAAATTGTCAAATATTATAAATTAAAATTCTTGGATACATGTCTATAAAGATTAGTTGTGATCATGAACATGTAGTGGTCTAAGCATACCTAATAATTTATTGTGATTGATCAAGTAAGAATTGAGAGAGCAATAATATTTATTGAAGTGAAGCAATAACTTTACCACAAGGTCACCAGAATTGAAGAAGGTGGTGTTAGATTTGGATTCCAAAACCAGCAAGAGAGAACCCAACTGGCTAATCGTGATTGTCACCAAACAAGTAATTATAAAGAACCTGTACCTATGACTCGTGATCCACAATTGCCTCCTAATTCTCACGTGCTCTCTAAATATCATGTTTGCATCAGACCCACACCCTTCAAAAAGCTTGCGAAGCCCTTCAAACCTCAGTATCTGAAGCTCACAGGTAAGCCTAAAGAGCACACACGCCAACAAGAACAACCCCGTTCTGTAAACCCAGGAAACCAACACTAAAACAAACAGAACCCAGTTCAGAGGGGTCCCACATGGAATAGAAATTTCGATGCTAGAAAAGAAGATGATTTTGTGAACAAGTTCTACGAAAAAGGAAGGTAATATCATGCACGCTAAGTATCTGAACGCTTTTTGAAGCTCGCGCGTGTACCCACGTCGAACATACGTTGAGTCATCTTGTAACACATCTAGGAATAGAAGCTGCCTAAGGCCATGCCTGCAAACTCATGCGTACATTCAAGATTCCGTTACAACAACAATTTGTCAAAGAAATGCTTCAAATAATCAGTTACGGTTGAACTTGAAATACTCATTTTATAACCTTCTATTCGCTTAGAATGGAATTGTAATGTGGAATTAACTTTTAATTAAATGATAAACACAATGTAAATATGAGATGGTGTGTGTTTTTTATGACACCACAAGCATCCTCTTCAGGAGCCAATCATATTAGAGTCATGTGCGCCTATTATACAATTTTTTTCTTAGAGTATTTAAGATAACTAACTACTTACCTAAACCAACCACATACGAGACTACTGATTAAGTTGAAATAACTTTGTGCGTTTAATAGTAAGTACTGAACGATATTTGAATGAAAGTGAGATGTCAATATATGCTAAAGTCCCTCTGTCCGTACACATTTGTTTCTACATGATGTGATATTTTATTTACCTTGGGAAGAAACGGGAGAGAGTGAAGAATGCGATAACGGCGAGGGCTGATTGCGGTAATTGAAGGAGCTTGTTGAAGTTGAAAGGGTCGAGTTGAGAAGATGAAGAAGGGACATGAACGAAGAGAGAAGTGAAGAGAGGGACAGCGATGGTGAGGAGTATGAAGACGACGTAGGAAATGAGTTTTCCAACGAGGGAAGAGTGGTCGAGAGCACACCATTTGAGGCTCCTGCGAAGGTTTCGCAGTTCGTGTGTCGCATAAGATTGTCGGAGGAGGAAGGGAACATTGAGTTGGTGTTTTTCTTCGTTAGGGTGGTTTTCGACAAACGATGGTGTTTTGACAGAGGAATGAATGTCGATGATAATGGCGTTGTCTGATTCTGTGGAAGGGCTCATTGTTGGGTTTGTTTTGAATAGCGAGAGACAGAGACAAACAGAGCAACGACTTTGCGAGTGTGTCTCGCTGTTGTGCTATATCAAGTGACAACCCCAAAAACCTTTTTCTTTAATATTATTCATTTATTGTTAAATTATTTTTAAAAAAATTTATCAATATACAGAAGATAAATTTAATTATTTTCCTCAATTATAAATTTAGTTAATTTTGTTTTATATTATTAATTCACGTATATAAGGTTTTCTCTTTATTTGTAGTTGATATTTATTTTGGATAAAATATATTTTACATTATGTCAGATTTAATGAAAATTCACCTTGGTTCTTCCATTTAAAACAATAGTTTTGGATAAAATATATTTGAATTAATTGATTATCATTATAATTATTTTCATTGTTAAATACATAAGTTATTATTATTTCCACTTTTAAATATATTAATTATTAATATAAATTTTGTCCAAAAAAACTATTAATATGAATCTAAAACTGACATTTTTAATTGATTATTCAAAAATATATAGTTGATTGATTAATAAACCTTTTTTATATAAAATTTAATCAATTTTTTTAATTGATTAGTCACAAATATATAATTGACCAATTTCCTCTAATATTGTTATTATTTCCATTTTTAAAAGATATAAACTATCAATTATATAATAAGAACATGCATACCGTGGAATTTGACAATGATGCATGAGTCTTTTTTTGTTACAAATTAATTTTCATATTTAACAATTACAATTTAAATTTACATTTTTAAACAACATTACATTCTATTTACAGGGAAGGAAACAATTCGAAATGCACTCTATGAGAGGATTATGCCTATCAACTGTTAGAATTTATTGATCAAAATACTATAAACCCATAGTGTTGATTTTGTAATTAGGAAAAATGAAATTGTTCAAAATTGACTCTTTATAATAACTTTATAAAAATATCTTATCATATACTATTTTTGGCTGCTATGTGACTATCTATTTATGTTAAATATTATTTGATTTATATTATCCTGTGTTTATAAATAATATATTGTCCTTATTTAAAAAGTATTATAGGATGCAACGGATTTTTTTATTTTGATCTGCGCTTTAATTTATAGGTAGAATGAGGTGTCAAACAACAAATAGGCTACACAACTTCTCATAAATGTTGACATTCCACAAGTTCATGAATTGTGATCTAGATATTGTATATTCCATTTTATAAGTAACTTAATAATAATATTGCTTCCATGCATTGAATATATTTTTATTATTTAAGGGGCTATTTTAACTTTAATTTGACAGTTTTTTAAAATCAAATGATAAGATGAAATCTGTCTCAATGTCTCTCCTTAAAGATGCAGAATTGAAGGACTGTCAAGAGGCATTCTAAATATATCATTAATTTTATATTTTCGGGTTTTATAAAACAGTTTATAAGTTTTAGTTTAATTAATTTGTGGAATATGTTTTTGACTAGGATTGTGCCTTTGTTACATATGGATTTGTGAAGGACGTAGATTGCATATCAAGATGGTCTTATCGTGTCTATCAAGTAAGGAATTGCTTGGTGGGAGTGAAAGAGAAGGGTGATGAATTTTATTCTAGAAGATATGACAAAGAATACAAGTCTTTTGTGTTAATGTAACTCGCAAATTTTCTAAGTTTATTGATTTCGAAATACTAATAATATATAATATCATATTGAATTTTTAGGCTTGACATCCAACTAAGGGTGGTTGACAGTACAGATTCAGCTAGCTTCACTTTCTTTGATGGACAAGCAGCGAGTTTTCTTCAAATTAGTGCCCAAGACTTTCAAGAAAAATATATTGCAAGAGTAAATGTTCTATGTTATTTTATATTACAAAAGAAATATTTAGTCATACTAACTTACTACTTTAATATAATTTACAGGGTGAAGCTGATGAATTGTATCCTTTGGAAATAGATTCTTTGAAGGGAGAAATTTTTTTGTTCAAGGTTAATGTGAAGATAGAGTACTTCAATTATGTGGAGCAAAAAAGTTATCAAGTATCACGGATGAGTTCAGATGATGTTGGTTTTATATTGTCATTTATTGTTATACAATACATGAGATATATTATACACGTGAGATGCTTGACTTTTTAATTTTTCTCCTTTCCTTTTCTTTTTTTCTTTTACATTTACATAAGATTGCATAAAATATTTATAATGTTATATTTGATGAAGGTTTTTCCACACAGATTACTTTTGACAAAGTTATTAACAAAGTTATTATATACATTTTACTAGTAATATGATTATAGAAAAATGAACTAAATCATTTTTTTTAAATTAAAAGAAAACACATAATACATCATTAACATAAGAGGAGATTTGATCCTATTTAGAATAATACCTTTAATAATAACAATTTTCTGAAGTATGTCTATATAAAAATAAATTTAAATATTTATTGAGACATCTACTAATATACATTTATAAAAATTTAAAATAAATAATTAATAATATATTAAAACTTAAAATAATATAAAAATACTCATATAAATTATAAAAAAATAAATTTAATATATGTGCGAGTCACGGACACTAAACCAGTGAAAAATGATTATGTTAGAAAAAATAGTAAATAAGTTAGTTTCAAGTTAAAAAAGTTAGTTAAAAGTACAAAAAATATTTTTAATTAAAGGTTGTTGTCTTTGGGATAGTGTAAATAGTATTAAATGATAAAATATATTTTGAAATAAATTATAATTTTTTTTATAAGTTAATTTTGAACTTTTATAATATGTTGTTTAAAGACATTTTATTAAGGATAAATTTAGTTTTGTTTTCCTTCTCTCACTTTTATTCTTATGGTCATTGTTTATAATACTCTAACTCTAAAATGCGTTTGACTTCGCGTGCATTGAGAAAATATATAAATCTTGGTAACATGCAACATGACATTTGTAATATTGAGTCTTTTTTTTTTTTTTAAGTGTAATATATATTGACTCGTAAGAAATATTTAATTTGTCCATTGAGAAAATATGTTTTTTTTATCATATATTTTATAATTGTTTTTAAAAATATATAATTTTAAATATTTTGTATGAAATTAATTAATGCTTATATATTTATTAAGTTAGCTTTAATTTTTTATCAAGTACTGAAAATGAAAATGAAAAAATAATAAGAAGTTAAAAGCTCAAATATTTTTTTCAAACGGGATATTTTTTTTCAAATATTAAGTATTTATATTTTATTTATATAAAATTATACGTTAGTCAAAATTTATAATTTAATTAAAATGAATTGTTTAATATATCTGAAAAGAAAGTTTTAGATGGATAGAAAATTAAAGCACGATAAAATAAAAAAGAAAGTAAAAGGTATAGGGTAAACATTGAAACGGGGTGCAAACAAATTAGGTTTTATATCAACCATGGGTTATGTTGTAATGTTGTTTGTATACTCAGTACATTATTTCCACTCTCTATTGGCAAAACGAAGTTGGAAAAAAAATATAATGATTTTTTGTATTTTATTACTTCAAAGATGGAAAATAATTTACCTTTATTTTAATAAGTAAATATAATTATAATCAATGTACGAACAATGAAAAGAGGAGGAACACAGAAAGAAAAGGTATAAACCTTGCTTTGTCTTGTGATAATTCTTTAGGTTGCAGGTTAAGCCAGGAATAAAGGACGTCTGGAAAAAAAAATGAGAAATGATGTATTTTATAATAGTATATTATTTAGTCGATGACAGGCTACTCTTCAACAGATCACTTTGTCTTGCCAATTTTATTTTATTTTTTATTGATCATGACAATAATTTAACTTTGATTATTAAAAATAGTTTCTAATTAAAATTTCTACTTATATATAAGGTGACTATAGCTATAATACAAATGATTACAATTTTTTTTGAACTCACAAAAAGTGATTACAATATTGATTCACAAAAAAAAAACGATTACAATAATATTAATAATGTTAATAAATCTGTCCAACTTCTCAATATATGACGTGATATTTCAAATTATTTTCCCGTTCAATAGCACTTTAGAGTTTAGAGTTTAGTCATCCTACTACAAACAATGATTATTTTCAATATTTGGTCACTGGAATTCATGCTGATGCACCAGAAATTATACTATGGTCCAATGCCGGAGTTTGAAATTTAAAAAAAAACATTAATTCAACGCTAATCACGCTACAGGGTAGTTGTTTACTGTTAATATCCAACAAATAAGTGAATAGCTGCCAAATCATATTCTTTTCTTCTCAGCCTACAAGTTACAGCCATTTCATGGGAGCCAAATTAATATTTGACCTGATCATTTCTTGTTCATTTCTCTGTTCTCCAATTAAAAAACGAACAACAACAAAAAACAACCAGAGGAAGGACTATTTAATGACTCATCTTTTAATTAGAAAGACAAAAAAGGAAAGAAATAAAAACGGAATGAGTAAATTTCACTCTCTTCGCATCTTGTGTAACAAATTCAGATCATAACAAGCACAGCAGACAAACAAAAGTCAAATAAATTGTTATTAAACTTATTTTTAGACACTATCAATGTGACAGAAGGCATCGCCCTCACCATTAACAAGAAAAGGCAGCCTTTAACCAGATCACAACCAACATATAAATATCCATTGAACAAAAGTATTTTTGGAAATGAAGTTCAAATACTCACATTATCATATAGGCCGGCCTAACGCATACTTTGTGGGAAGGATCATCTCATTGTCAATGTCACCCCATAAACCATTAAATCATAGTTTCTTATGCACATAATGCCTATCATTTCTCAACTTTCCTCATTCTCTATACTTTCTAACTCTCACCAACCAAAACCCATTTCAGTTTTCATCTTCAAAGTATTTTGGCACATAAAAGAGAATGTTTCTTCTGTCTTCTCATGCTCTTCACTTGTTTTTTACCATCACTGGCTGACAGTGCTCAAGTTCTGATGAACTTCAAAAGTAACTTTTCCAATGCTGATGCTTTAAAGAACTGGGGGGATCCATCAACTGGTCTGTGCACTGGACTGGTATATTATGCTTCGATAAAAAATTTCATGGCTTGAGATTAGAGAACATGGGACTAAGTGGCACTATTAACGTAGACACGCTGCTTGAGTTGTCTAATTTGAATAGTTTTCGTGTCAAAACAATAACTTTGAGGGTCCAATGTCCAATGCCTGCATTCAACAAGCTTGTGAGTTTAAGGGCATTGTTTCTGTCCAATAACAAGTTCGCTGGTGAAATTTCGGATGATGCTTTTGATGGCATGAGACTCAGGACAGTTTTCTTGGCTGAAAATGGGTTCACGGTCATATTCCTACATCCCTTGTTAAATTGCCCAAACTTTATGATGTGGACATACACGGAAATAGCTTTAATGGCAATATACCAGAAGTTCTACAGAGGGATTTCATAGTGTTTAATTTGTCTCACAACCACTTAGAGGGTCCAATACCAGAAAGCTTACGCAACAAGGATCTAAGATCACACCATCTCTACTCAATAGATACGCCTAGTTTTTATTTGTTAATACTCATGATATCATAAATGAAATTAATTAAAACAAATATGCATGTTAATTGTTGAATTTGAACATATTCTGTCTACTGCTTCGCCAAAACCAAACGTGTTCCCCCCTTCAGTTCTCACTATATGAATCATAGATAAACTTTCTTGTACATTGGAACATTCTTTTGACATCGTTATTGTTTGTTCAACTCTCATTTTACTATTGACTTTAGGCTTATTTGGAAAATCCCATGACCTTTTGATATCAGTCTAAATGTTGGAGTTTTAATCGAGGAAATTTAACTATCACAATGACTACTTAAGAAAACTCTAAGAAACCTTACACCAACAATTCGAACTCTTGAATTAATCACTCCTTCAGCATGTGAATGCAAAATTGAATCGAACAGTCACTGGCAAAAATTCGTGCTCAGAAACTCTTCAAGGTAGTCTATGATACACAATGTTTTTTATTTATCCTCCTAGTTCTCATCATAGATACATTTTTATTTGTTTATCTAATTTTTCTAGTGCAACAGGCAATCAAGGTCTATGTGGGTAAAGTCTAACAGCCTGCGTTGGAAGCCCCGCCTCACCCTCTGATCAAGACCCAAATTAAAATTCTAACAATAGGATTAAAAAAGTCAGAAATAGCTTTAATGAATAAAGAAAATTCAGGGAATTATTTTTATTAACATAAAATGATAGTTACTAAAAAAATTAAAATGTAAAAATATTAACAATCAGTTAATTTTATGCGTTGATTTTTTAAAATGATAATTAAAGCAAAAAAGCAAAAATTCCTAAAACATGTTAATAATATATTTAAAAAAATATTTTACCCACTTATTTTATTATCAATTTATAAAATTAATTTTAAGTAATTTAAAATGAAAAAAATTATCTGTCTACAATCTACGCTTCTAAAAAAAAAAAAAAAGCTTCCATTACTTTAATTAATAAAAAATGGAAAAGTTGGACCTGGTTGCGCAACCAACCCAAAGCCCTTGGGCTTGGTCCGGTTAGTATAGAGAGGGCCCGTGTCTGATAAGAAGAGAAGGCAATGGCGCCAGTGTGCGCGTCTCTTACATTCCCGCGCGCTCTCACTTGTCGCTCGTTATCTTCCGTTTAAACTCCCTTTACTCTCAAATGTAAGTGCCCTATTATTTTTATTTTTATTCTTATATAAAGTAAAACATTCTTTCTTTGTTCCGTTCTTGTTCTTTCTACTTGTGAAATTAACAGTATCCCGTTACAGTTATAGTTACCGGTGGAGGGAACGATCGGTCACTGGCAGTGTTAGGGCTTTTGAATCCTCTTCTGCTAAACCCTTGAGTTGGTGTGATGGCGTTCAGGAACCACGGATTCTCCTCGCACCCGGTAAAATTACATTTCCTTCATAATTTTCAACATTTTCTATTTTTTCCCCATCTAATAAAATTGTAGTCAATTCTTAGAGAAAACATATGAACAGGAAAAACAATACCAAAATTAAATTGAACAATTATATGTTGCTATTTTATAGTTTCCGATGTAATATATGCCTCTGTGGCATCGCTAAGTTGTAGCTGCTGATTAGTTATTTCAATTTTTATATTCTTCTTATGTGACCACATTCTGATTGTTATTTATGCTGTTTGGGAATCTTTTTTATTTGTTTGAATGATTTTTGCATTACTTTACTAGCATGTGTTGTGTTTATGCATTTTATTTAATTAGTTGTTCTTATGCAAGTGCAGATCCTGGTACTGATGGAAATGGTCTGGGACAGATGATATCGATCCGCCATCCCAAATCTGGTAATTTGAAGAGTATCCACTACTTTATTACTTCTTATCATGTTTTTTGTTATTTATAGTTAAAATTTAGATAACTATATGATTTATTGTAATTGTCTATATCAACTCAATTTCTTAATATGTTGTTAACATTTGATAGTTTTGTTAATACTATCGTACTTATTGAGGTTTTTGAATGTGTGCTCTCTCTTGGCTTTTTCATATGTTTTCACTTATTTGACAGGAAATTCAACACAATATCTGTTTGTAAATGGAATGCTTCAAGAACTTCAGTGGTTTAAGAACTTGTATGGATCTTGGTTTTTGGGAGATTATATAACTGAAGGTACATGTTTGATTGTCTAAGATGCATTTTACAATTTACATTGTTATTTATCTTTATATTGCATGAGGTATACTTTCTGCAATTGATCTCTTATCTACTTTCTTAAAAATAATATGTGTCCCTGGTGTGTCGATGCCATATTCTTGTAATTCTAACCAACACTTCAAAAAATTTAAAAATCTCCTGTTCTTAGTCTGAATGAAAGCATTGTGATTCCTCTTGTTATGTTAGTAGTCTCATGAAGAAACTACAGTAAAACAGCAGGTGGAGTTCTTTTCATTGTTGTTTTTGTTCTCCAACAGATGATCGGATGTATTTATCCACACCAATTGATCCTGTTTTCATCATGTTGCCTATATTTGAGGAAGCTTGAATGAAGGTAATTAGTTTTATGTTTCTTTTGAACCAATGGGAGTTGGAAGACATTTCTTATTTCCAAAGTCTTTCCATTTGTTTAAATACTTGCTCAACTATTGCTGATGAAACAGAATATAAGTTTTAGTCGCACATATGACACCTTAAGTGTAGAATCCACCCAGAGTAATAATTTTAGGTTTATCCATAAAGGAACCTCTACACACCGTCCAATATATATACCTTGTTTGTGAGGTCCACAGAACTTATGCTTTTTAGGTTGTGAATGGACTAATTAGGTTTAGCTGTGTTTTCCCCCCCAAAATTTATATTTCTGAATATCACTGGTTTCTTGCAGAAAGGGGATGATCTTGGGAGGTTCAGGCAACTGGATGAGATATTGTTTATTGATGGATATCCAGGATATATGCAGTTGATGTCTGTTGTGGAGAACTGTATGCTAGTAGTTTCTGAAGTCAAAGGTGACCGTATTCTTGTACTCTCTATTTACAACTTGATTTTAAAGTTTGCCAAGTTTTCTTATGTTTTAAGTAATTTATTGGGCAGATATTGTGAAAAGAAAATGAGAAGTTTGTTGTTGGCTTTATGATTTTTATACTGGTGGTGATGACAGAAATGTATGGCAACCACATTGATAATTCTCATGGACTTCTTTCTTTATGCACATGCAGAAATTGGATCCTCAAAATTTTTCAGACTTGATGACTCAAAGGTTCTACGTTGGCTGTGCTATAAGGTTTGTCTTTATTTCCTTAACTACCATTTAGTTTATATGACAATCTCCCCCCGCCGTCCCTTAGTCGGACAAAACTAGTATATGCATGATATGGTATTTTTGCACAGCATATCCCACCCTCCATGAACTATTAAGGAGGTATGATATTTACTTATTTAGCATATGGATACCTGAACTTCGGGATGTTTTTTTTCACGAAAATGTAAAGACAGGAACATGTCTCGTCTATTTCATTACACTATTAACTCTGCATCATTAAGGAGTCATATCTAGCTTCTGTTTGATTGCTGATACAAGTAGCCATCTATAAAGCAACGCAGGAAATACTTGAATTGCTTTATAGAAGGTTTGTTTTCAAACTTCTATTTATCTCCGGGCATATGTTTGACCATCTTTGATTTAATTGCTAGAAAACTTTTTACCCGTATCACAGTTTGTTAATTTGATTTTTCTTATTTTAGGTTTGTCAGCTAAAACAGACACTACCCAAATTGGACAAAAACTATGCTGTTCAATCAGAGAAAGACACATGTAAAGTGTTTATTACCATTCTGTTCTGTTGGCTTTCGGAAAATTGAAAAAAAAAAAAAAAAGAGATAAGTACTTTGTGAAATATGAAAAGGGTAGACTTATACTGTGGCCCTTGAAATGTGTGCTTGTGCATACGCTCTAAGATTAAGCCTTTCACTGTACTGTGCCTGTGTATACATGTACGACAGTGATGAGGGATACAATGGCAACTGGTGGAACTAGCGTATCTATTTTGTGTGAATACAGCTAAAATATTTCTCAACAGATATGTTATACGGTATATTGCATTGAAACAAATACTTTACATGTTGTGTTGGTTAATTTTAGGAGATGGAAATAGGATAGCTGAATTTATCCTTTTTGTTAATAGGCTATCAACTTTTCAACTATGTGAACCATACTAGTGGTTACTGTTTTCCCCCCTTATTTGAGGGTTACCAATTAAGAATACACTTCGTCTGATTCATGTGCAGTTGTGTATTTCAATAATTGAAGCACCAATATCATCCTTGACAACACTCCCCTATCCCTTGAAAGTAAATATTAATGTAGATGCTTCTCTTAATACTTGAAATGCACCTCTGGTCTTTTTCTATCACAGTTCTGCTGTGCATTAACGTACTTGTGTTACTGATGCAGTGATTGATGCTGTCTCTATATTAGGAGAGTATTTGAAGGAAAAGCCTTGGTTGCAGCTTTTGTGTGACCATCTTAAGTATAGCCTTTCAGAATGTCTTATTTAAAAGATTTTACTTGTATATTCATTTTGATTATAACTCATAAGAGAAACCATAGTCGGGTTGGAATGTGATTCCTTTAAGATGCCTTAAGGAGATTTTTCTTTTGCAGGTTAAATATACTCGAGGTTACTGGAAAAGCACAAGTAAATGCCGAAGGAAGTAACCCAGGTTTACATAATGAATTACAGGTATTTGCTGGGACAGGAGAAGAATGAATCTTTGGATTTGCTATTTTGTGTTGTATTTATTTGTTTACTACTAAATTGATCAGGAACAGAGTAATGATAATAAGGCTACAACTGCAAAGAAAGGTAGACAAGCAAAGAAGGTAAAATTGGAGACAGAATCACACAACATCAAAGACATGTTTTCGAGGGCCTCCCGAAAGAAAAGCTAATCCTATTTTCCCATCGTTGGAAATGGGTCATTGTCATATTGTATCATTTCTTAGACCTGCATGCAAGTAGTGGATAAGCATTGAGTCATCTCCTGGTTTGTACCGTCCGATTTATGCAAATTTTTTTTTCTCTCTCGAGATTCTATTATTATTTATCAGCAATTTCAATTTCACCTGCAGTATATATCATCCAATTTAATATCCTTTTCCTTACCTTTTTAAGGCCTTATCACATCTGACATATCTCATCGGTCATCTCATTGTAGAGAATGGTACTTTTTTTTTTTTTTTTAATCTCATCATTTCTCGAACTGATGTTATTCCGAGTATTATTTTAATATAACTTTATAAAATACAATCCTATTGAATATTTTTTTAATATTTTATAAACAAAAATAAAGTAAATGTAAAAAATATAAATTAATAACATGGTTGGTTTACTGATTTTACATCAGAGGTCCAATCAAATTATACGTGGTCGGGGTATCTCGTATAAGTTTCTATTAATCAAACGTTATTTTCTATTAAAAATATAAAAAAATAAAGTTAATAAAATGAACATTAGACTTAGGTTACAAAAGTAAAAAAAAAAATGATATTATAATTTAATAGTCATCAAATTTAAATTCTATTTTAAGTCGTAAGTTATCAATTTATATAACAATTTATAATTTTTATATTCAATAAGACAAACCACCTGTCATTCTGGTAAAATCCACTGAACACACGAGTCGAAATAACTCAATTTTTTCAAGCCATATTTTAAACTAAGTAAATCATATCTTTATTGTGACTTGTGAGTTAAGGTTGGCTGATATTTCATATTTTTATTATTAATTTTGACAAATTCAGAAAAAAAATAGAGCATATTATCATGTGTTGATCAGTCGATGTGATGTGGAGTTCGTAACGAAAACTTAGGTCATGATTTAATTGATAGGTCATTTTATATGTATATAAATTATTGAACGAAACACATCACACAATTTTATTTTTTTTCTTTTATCAAGGCTCTCCCTGAAAGCTGATGTGATATTTAGGGATATTTCAAAAGGCAATATGTTCAACATTATCTTGTTGAACTTTGTTTGGTTATATAAATCTAACTTGTTTTAAAGGCTTTCAAAGTAGTTTATAAGAGGTATGAACTTATGCACATAAGATTGGAACTCGTGGGTACCGATGCAGTACAAATATGTGGATTTGTCCCTCTCCCTTCTTGTGCGTGTGATAACAGGCTTCAAAGAATTTTCATTTTGTGGTTTAATAACTTTTTTGGATTAATTTGACTTTCAAACTTTAAAGTGATAAACAGTTTTTTTAATGATCGTTTTTTTTAATAATGCTACCACCGTTTTATTTACGTGAGCATTAAGTTAATAAGTTTTTTTAACAGAAAATTAGGGTTTTTCACGGATAATGTTTTTAGTCGGAATATTTATGCTCACCTTTTTAAGAAGTACTTACTTAATATTAGAATAAACAAATAATCCGTGAAACAAACTTACACTAAGTTAATAAGTTAAGAATAACATAAATTGGTTTGTTAGTTGTGTTGCCCTGGTTTTGTTTCGGAAATTTTTCATTGTATTTTGTGAATAAATCCTTCAAAACAGTGTATTCCCACGCCTCAGGTTGGATCATTCGTTTTTCCAGCATCCCAGATTAAAAAAAGGTTGGTAACAAGTGACGGCGGATCTCTCTTCCATTTCACTGTGTTGGAACGGTTTGATCAGCTGTGATTGTGACCAAAAAAGAAAATCTTCAATGATAGAATAACAGTAAGCACATTATTATTTATACAGAAGATAGAAATATTTATTTACTTAGTTAAATGAGACTTGCATTTTAGTTTATACAAGAAAAACTTGGATACACGTATCTGCAGCCGCACCCGATAATCCTCAGTTTTGTCAACATATCCGTTTTAGCAGCAGAGCATATGCCCAATCTCCAAAACATTTTGTTTTCAAGAAAAAAAAAAAAACACGACATAACTGAAGCCAAATAAATAAATAAAGAAAATATCCGTATTGTGTTAATCTTTTAAAAGACTAAAAAGAAATGAAAAGAAAATAAAGGAAGTATGTAAGTTTGTAACCATAATATCCGTATATTTTGTTCTGTCTGCAGATGGGTGTTTTGCGAAAATTAACATTAATTTCAGGTTGTAATGATTCAGCTGAATGGCATATAAAAAAAGAATATATTTATATACCTTAAAGTAAAATTATGATGTGTTTTAAATTAATTTTTTTTAAAAAAATATCCACTTTTTATGTGTGTATTGAATACTGACGGAGCCTTGATCACGCCATATCAACATATTTAAAGGTCTTCAGTGTCCCAACGCTCTTCTTCATCATCTCCTTTCGTCTTGGAGACTCAATCTTTTCCTTCTCTCTCTATCTTTATCCGCTGGTATTCTTCTTCAGCTGCAGCTTCAAGGTAATTTTTTTACTTTAAAAATTGAAACTTTATCAACCAGTCACTTGTTTATGTGCACTTATCACTTGTGTCTACTTTGGATTGCTTTTGCAACAGTTTTATTCTTTTGCCCTCTTAAAAGTGATGCTTTGATGCATGACGTTTATGTTGTTAATGATTCATGCCTCATGATTGGTTTTGATGCAAAAGATCGAAATATTCTCTAAAGAATAATAGATAAGGGTGGTTTTAATCTTCTTCTCCTTCTTTTGGGTCCATTAAAATCCACTTGAATGCAAGGATTAGTAACTTATGAGTTCAGAAATGCTTGTTGGTGTGGTGGAAAATCACGGTGCGACACCGTGGTTTGGTTTTTGGGTTCTCACCGCCTATCCAAAAACACTACTAACTACAGTTGGACCCACCTAAACTTTTACACACATGTATGTATTCTAATTCTGGCATGTAAGATATGAGGAGATGTGACTCTTTCTATCTATATATGAAGCATTTTCCAATTGAGTTATATTAGAATCATTGATCATCAGAACCATTTGCATGTGGTTAAGAGAGAGTGATGCTGATCCATTTGGAAGGCGTGTACGCAACCCTTTGTCTGGTTTTAAAGACTGAACTGAAGCAACCTCCTAGGGAATATTCCCCCATATTCATATTTTCATACATGATCATCAATTTTTGTTCTCTTTGTTAAGTCTTGCTTGCTTCCCACTTCAGAAATTTCTGTCCTCCAAGTTTGGTTCACATAGCTATCGTATAAGATTTTTCCACTCTGCTTCCTTCCAATCTTAATTGAAGGACAGCTTCAGACAAATTGTGAAATTTAAGAAAGAGCCAAAGATGCCCTTGTACAGAATCTGAACTGCTTTTGTCTCAAGGTCTTTCTGCCCTTGCAATTTGCAAAAGTATTAACTACAGTGAGAGTTAAAATTCAAGGTCCTACTGATACTACCGTGTTATTGTCCATGTTGGATTTTACTATGAAAACTCATATTTTTCTCTTGATCAATTAGGTTTCAAGAAAGCTTATAAAAGGAGAGAACGTCTTTTTTTATCAAGCTCTGATGGCAGGGTTAAATTTTGAAGCCACATATACTGACAACCATGATATTCTGAAGATATTTGCAGCTGAAGGTGTTGAATTCCTTTTATCTTGTGAAGGAAAGGTAGCTCAGTTTCTTCAGAACCCTCCTTCTATTATTTGTGTGTGTTGATTAGACAATGGGCTAGTTAATAGATTTAACTTGAGATCAACTGACGGCTTAAACAGTTTAACTTCTAAACCATCTTCGAAAGGTTCTCTCTTTTTTTCTCTTCCAAGTAAGTAGAAGAGTAAAATCCAACATTGAAAAACAAATCTCATCATTTGCATATTTGTGATATTGGTTACTGTAGCTAAAGCTTTCCATCTTTGAATCATGAGATTAGGTACCGGTGTCAGAATGCAATGGGAAAATTATATGCCTATTTTTCACTGCAAACTGGTGTAGACCTTGCAGAGCTTTCGTTCCCCGTCTTGTTGAACTTTATGAAACACTGAGAAAGAGGGGAATAAATCTAGAGATAATCTTCATCTCCTTTGACCGTGATGAGGATGGATTTAAAGAACACTTCAAGAACATGCCATGGCTAGCCATCCCATTTGATGTAAGTTTGCACAGAAGACTGATTGACAGATACCGAGTTGATCGAATCCCATCATTCGTTCCATTATGTTCAGATGGCATAACCATTGAAGAAGACTTGATTGGATGCATTGAGGATTATGGTGCTGATGCATTTCCTTTCACAAGGAAGAGGCATGAGGAATTGAAAGCCATAGATATAAGGAAGCGCGAGGAAGCAAACTTGGAAGAATTATTGGGACACAAAGGACGCAACTTTCTCATCTCTGGAGATGATAGAAAGGTAGCCTAATTCCCTGCTTATAGTTGCTGTTCACTATGTAGTGGTTACACACATATGACATTGACATGTCTCATTGTTGCAGGTGCTCATATCTGAACTAGCTGGTAAAACCATAGGCCTTTATTTTGGGGCCTATTGGTCTCCTCCTTGCTGCGCCTTCACTGTCCAACTTACCGATGCATACAACAATCTCAAGGCAGAAAAAGGAGACTGCTTTGAGATTGTTTTAATCTCAACAGATAGAGACCTTGAGGAATTCAATGTCAACAAAAGTAGTATGCCGTGGCTTGCTGTCCCATATGAGGACAGAACAAGGCATGACCTTCGAAGAATCTTCGATGTAAAGGGCATTCCTGCTTTGGTTCTCATTGGACCAGATGGCAAAGTCATTAGTGTGAATGGGAAGTTAATGGTCTCCTCATATGGTGCAGAAGCTTTCCCGTTCACCGAATCACGGATAAGAGACCTTGAAGCAGCTCTTAGAAAGGAAGGAGACGCTTTGCCTCAGCAGGTTGAGGATGTGAAGCATGAACATGTACTGAAATTGGATATGGCCAAAGCATATGTATGTGATTCATGTAAAAAGCAAGGCAAGTTTTGGACATTCTCTTGTGATGTCTGTGACTATGACCTTCACCCAAGTTGTATAGAAAAGGTCAACAAGGACTAAAGTTGATAGAGAACAGAAGCACGCAAGTTTGCTACCAATTACATCAACTAGCTATTTTTGTGGTGATGGAAATAAAGTTGTAATACCTAAGAAACTTTAAACACTATATATATCTTTCTATCCTATCAGTATGTTGCTATAACTGCCATTTGAAATTAAGAGTGATTTAAATCAGGTGAGAATTGTTAAGGGAAAGGTCTGAATAGAATTACTCAGTTTAAGAAAGTTTAGGCATACACTATTTAAAAGTATTTATGGTTTTTATTTGGGAGGATGTTTCTGTACGATAATTTTGATACGACTTTATACATTCCAAGGGTAAATTTAATGGTGGAATAAACAAATGAATGGAATTTCTGTAAGGTAAATGACTTGCTATTTTCATACATTTCTTCGTGAAGTCATTATATATTGTGCGTTTCATTTGTAATTTATATGCAATTTTGCATGTTTCATATAGCATTCGCTGTTTGTTTCTCAAGTTTTGCTATTTCTCCTCATCACACTCCTATTTTGTAGCAAAATTATATGAACTACTAATAGCTTTTTGCATTATCCAACGGTAAAAAAGAATACACACATTGTTCAAACAACCGTTAGGAAGCTTGAAAAAGAATCTTCGGCGCAGAAATAGAGTGAACCAAAATAAGAGTAAGAGCACTGGAATAACACAAAAAAATACAGAAATAGAGTAAACCAAAATTAAATAATTTTATGCCTAACTTTTAGTAATTATTGAATTAAAGCATGAATTCGAACTTAGCATCAAATAAATAAAAAAATTCAATCGACTCCAAAGCATTGTGTGTAAAATACTTGTGATGAAATTTGGATGTCAGAAGTTACATTTTTTTATAACCATTTAATTTAATTCCCTTTTTTTTATGTTAGCAGCAATAGAGTATAAATATAATGACATTGACACGTGGGATTACATATTATTCATACAATTTAATTTATGATTAAAAATTATTAATAAATGGGTGCAGGAATGAGCTAGATAGGACTTCTAATTTTTATGCTGGTGTTCAAAATTTCTATCATATTCCATCCTGCATTGTAAACCAATTCTTGAATGAAATAAAATGAGTTGATTGCTAAAAAAAAAAAAAACAATGAGCTATGGTTTGTGGCTGACTACATATCATTTAGTTGATAGATTTCATTTTCCAGAAGGACGAAGTCAAAGATAGCCCGCGAATTTTGGTTATTCTCTCATGGAAGTAAACAAGATTATAGAATAGAACAATCTGTGTGGTTGTTACATTCAGGAAAAAAGAAACTTAAAATAGTTAAAAATAAATCCAAAATTGACTGCTACTTACATACAGGAGATGGTTCGTTATTTACTATTTTTTTTTTCTTCTCGTTTGAGGTTTTGAACATCAAAAGAAACAGGAACAACAAGCTAACAAAGTAAACAAATTAAACACACGTCTCAAGTCTTATGTTGAGGGAGGGACAGAGAAGATTCAAAAGTATATCCTATATTTTTCTTAACGAAGGTCTTTGATTCACCAAAGCAACTTGAGGGTGCCACTTAACCAACAACAGATTGGGAAACATAAAGGGGCAAAAAAAAAACAAACAAGGAACTTTTGATGGTTTCTTTCAAAGGAAGAGAAGATAAGACTTTTTGGTCTTCAGGGTCCCTTTAGTTTGGTTTGTGTTTATAAGATTGCATTGGAACAAAAAGGCAAAGAGAGTAATGTGGTTGCCAAAGCATCACTCAGAGAAGAAGGATGGTGTGAATGGATTAGTAGCAGTGGCAATTGATAAAGAAAAAGGGAGTCAAAATGCACTAAAATGGGCAGTTGACAATCTCCTCACAAGAAGTGCAACCGTAATTCTCATCCATGTCAAGCTTCTAGCACCTATTCTATCTCCATCACCTTCTCTTTTCTCCCCAAGTAAGTACCATACCTTATACATAAAGTCATACACTCTTTATGCCATATGAAATTGGCATTAATGATAGCATCAAATATCATGCCTCCTCACAACATTTGTGTATGCTTTTTTCCCCCCTCTATACCTTTTTAAATAATGTTTTATGGACACTAAATGCTAGTTTACACCACGAGAGAAAGAAACAGAAGAGGGAGGAGTGATAATGTGATAGGTGTGAGATATGATGTGACAAGAAAATAGAGATGGAGAAAAATGAGAGATGTTGTCCATGTATCATTGCTGTATTGTTTAGGCGATCTTGACAAGAAAAAGGAAAAAAAAAAAAGTGGTCTCCTTGAGTGATGATACTTGATGATTTCTCATTTCATTGGTTGCGTTGGCAGGGATAAGTGCTCTCCTTGGTGATGATACTTCACTGGTATCCAAAGAACCCGAAGGCAATAACAAAAACGTTTTCCTCCCATATCGTGTCTTCTGTACACGGAAAGATGTGAGTTGTTTTTTCCTTTCAAGACGCATGTTTGTGAAAGTGAAAATAAATATATTGGCAATGGTTTTCATCTTAGAATTCTTATCATCTCTTTGATTATGTTTCTTGGACCATAGATACAATGCACAGAGGTTCTACTAGAAGATTCAGATATATCAAAAGCACTAATTGAATATGCTTCCCAGGCGGGAATTGAGCATCTGGTTCTTGGCTCTTCAACAAAAACTAGCTTGCTCAAGTATGCAACTCTCTTTCTAAGTCTGTCATCTTGCAAATTTTACATCAAGCTTCTACTCCTCTACCTTCCATTCTGATAACACAAGCAATAGTCAATATGTAGGTTTAAGGTATGCATAATTTGGAAAATGGTCATTATAAACATAAAGCCCTAATTAAAGTACTAATTAGTTTGTCATGTTCCACATGATATGTACAACAGCTCAAAGACTTATCCTGTCATAACTTGCCATTATGAATATGCGTTATTAAACATAAATAGAAGCCTGAATCTCTGGCTTGGATGTGTCAGTATGTATTCCATTTCTTAAAGAGTATCTTTTTCTCATCAGAAGATTCAAGGTATCAGATATTCCAGGAGCAGTTTCAAAAGGAGCACCAGATTTCTGTACAGTCTATGTTATTACAAAAGGAAAGATTCAAACAATGCGATCTGCTTCTCGTCCTGCGCCGGCCATTGTCCCTAACCTGCTCAGTCAAGCTAGTGTCAGGAAAGATTCAGACTCAAATGTGCTATTAGCTCAAAGCATAAAAGGTTAGATTCATCCCTTAAAGAATCACACATCTATATGTATATTCATATTATCAATATGCTGCTAACTAAAACATGTGGTTTTTATTAGAACAAGAAACACATCATTCCTTTGATGCTGCACCACCGCATAGATCGCAGGATGAATCAGAACCATTCAGGTCAGTGACATTACATAATACTTAGCAAATGTCTTGTGAGTACCAACTAGTTCTTTGCATGGCTAAATTTGTTTAAACATCTGAAAACTAAATGCTACTGGAAACAGGTCACCATTCACTAGGAAAGGTTACAGTGGAAGACAATATGGGGACACTCCCAAGCCAGATATGGACATATCTTTTCTAAGTAACGAAAGGAAAAGCATTGAAAACTTCTTCCCTTCATTGAACTCAGATACAGGAATGTCCAACCCTCGACTATCATCGGGCTCAGATATAGATGGAAGCTTCAGCTTTGAGTCAATGCATCATGGAAGGAAGTCTATGGAAACTGGCACTCCTCCTGAATTCTCATCCCTCTCATTTGAGAGTGACAGGCATTCATCTTCTACATCACAAGCCGTGGTAAGGAAAGTTGACAGTCCCTATATGGATCTGTTTGGTTTAAGAAAATATATTTTGTTTTCACAAGTAAATAAAAAAATCTCATCTTGTTTTCACTTTGTTTTATAGTGAAAAACAATTTTTGTTTTTATTGTACAAAGAGTTGAAAATGGAAACAAAGTAAAAATAAGGTTACATATTGTAATTTGTAATTATTTATAAAAACAGCTTAGGTTTACTCATACCAAACATATCCTTCATTTGTATTTTTTGCACTGCCTGTGCATGGGTTAGTAGTTCCTGCACTAATAAGGAGTTCAAGAGAATTACACAATTTAGTAACATTTTCTCAAAAAAAATGAAGATTTTCTAGAATTTATTTTTTAAATTCTTGAAGTTGCTGCAATTATAGGATGACATGGAGGCTGAAATGAGGAGATTGAAATTGGAACTGAAGCAAACCATGGAAATGTATAACACAGCCAGTAAAGAAGCACTCACAGCACAGCAGAAGGTATGAACTAAGATATATCTGGTTTGTGTTTAGAGTTTATTTTCCATGCACTGGTAGTATAAAGATTTTTACAATGTCAACAATTAGAAATCACTTCATATATGACTTCTAAAATAATTATTGTTGAAGTCAACACTCTTACCATACTTGACAATTTATAACCATGTAAAAATCTTTACAGTGTGAGTACATTTTAATTGAATTCTTATGTTTATCTCTAGAAAAGTTCAATAATGTGTGAGACATGGTATGCATGCATGACAGGCAGTGGAACTTCAGAAGTGGAAACTAGAGGAAGAGAGGAGATTGGAAGAGGCAAGGCTTGCTGAGGAAACAGCACTGGCAATTGCCGAAAAGGAGAGAGCAAAGTCTAAAGCAGCCATTGAGGCTGCTGAAGCACAAAAGAGGATTGCACAACTGGAAGCACAGAAGAGACTCACTGCAGAAATGAAAGCACTTAGAGAATCAGAAGAGACAAAAAAAGTGCTTGATGCTTTGGTAAATGTTGATATCAGGTATAGAAGGTACACAATCGAGGAGATTGAAGCAGCAACAGATTTTTTTGCCGAATCCCGGAAAATTGGGGAAGGGGGATATGGTCCAGTTTTTAAGTGCCTTTTGGATCACACACCTGTTGCAGTCAAGGTTCTACGCCCTGATGCACAACAAGGAAGATCACAGTTTCAACGAGAGGTAAGCATAGAAACAAAACAATACATTTAAACACCACAAATTCAACTCAATGATTGGAAATTTTGGTTTCCATAAGAGGTTTTATTTGGTTACAGAAAATGTTCTTTGTTTTCATTTTTGTAATGCATCACTTGGTTTTTCATTTTCTAGGATTTGTATAGAAAATATATTTAATGAGTTTATTTGTGTTGGTTATTTGCTTTTTGGATTGCAACTAATTTTATTTTTTTAGTATTTCAATTATTGTTTTAGTCAATAAGTGGTTCCTATATTTTAGGATCAAAGATAAGTTGTTAGGTTGTTATCCAATGTTGCTAAAATCTTGGTAACAAATAGTTTTTCTGTTTCATTTGAATATTATAAATGTAGTTGTTGCTGATGAATAAAAATACTCCCTTCAATTATTTTTTATCAGTTCTTCATCTTCTCCTTCAATATATTTTTGTTCTCTCCAAGCAAATATTATTTTTTTATTTCCTCTTGAAAATTTCCAACAATTGGTATCAAGAGCTTATTTCTTACGGGACATGTGAAAATGGATTCTGAAACAAGTTTTTCCAAGTAGCACTTCCAGTTTTCAATGGGGAAAACTATGATCTTTGGGCCGTCAAAATGGAGGCTTACCTAGAGGCTTTAGATTTTTGGGAAGCTGTAGAAGAGAATTATGAAGTCCTTCCACTACCGGACAATCCCACCATGGCCCAAATCAAGAATTAGAAGGAGAAAAAAAGCCGAAAAGCAAAGGCAAAATCATGCCTTTTTGCTGGTATCTCTACAACCATCTTTACTAGGGTCATGACTCTCAAATCGGCAAAAATGATTTGGGACTATCTAAAGGCGGAATATGCTGGAGATGAAAGAATTAGAAGCATGCAGGTGCTTAACTTAATGAGGGAATTTGAGCTTCAAAGGAT
>PYAF01002533.1:2516362-2529267 GCA_007407185.1 Glycine tomentella
CCTAAAGCAAGGAGGAGTGTTGGTTATTTGCTTTTTGGATTGCAACTAATTTTATTTTTTTAGTATTTCAATTATTGTTTTAGTCAATAAGTGGTTCCTATATTTTAGGATCAAAGATAGGTTGTTAGGTTGTTATCCAATGTTGCTAAAATCTTGGTAACAAATAGTTTTTCTGTTTCATTTGAATATTATAAATGTAATTGTTGCTGATGAATAAAAATACTCCCTTCAATTATTTTTTATCAGTTCTTCATCTTCTCCTTCAATATATTTTTGTTCTCTCCAAGTAAATATTATTTTTTTTATTTCCTCTTGAAAATTTCCAACAATTTGAAATGCACTACAGTGTAAAAAAAATTACACCAACAATCAATCAAAAATCATCCTCTATATGACTTTTAAGACATTTTTGTATAAAAGTCAACAAACTTATCATACATGACACGATCTGGGATTAGATGACATTGCAATGCACATCGCAGGTTGAGGTGTTGAGCTGCATACGGCATCCAAACATGGTTCTCCTCCTAGGAGCGTGTCCAGAATACGGGTGTCTGGTGTATGAGTACATGGCAAATGGAAGCTTGGACGATCGCCTCTTTCGACAAGGCAGCACTCCCCCACTTCCTTGGCAGCTAAGGTTCAAAATAGCAGCTGAGATAGGGACAGGCTTGCTGTTCCTGCACCAGAAAAAACCAGAACCTCTGGTGCACAGAGACTTGAAACCAGGCAACATCTTGCTAGACAGAAACTACGTGGCCAAAATCAGCGACGTAGGTTTGGCAAGGCTAGTTCCACCGTCTGTGGAGGACAGTGTCACGCAATATCACATGACATCCACAGCAGGAACCTTCTGCTACATAGATCCTGAGTACCAGCAGACAGGTATGTTAGGGGTGAAGTCAGACATATACTCCCTTGGGATCATTTTTTTGCAAATTTTGACAGCAAAATCACCGATGGGTTTGACACATCATGTTGAAAGGGCCATAGAGAAAGGCACTTTTGCTGAGATGTTGGATCCATCAGTGGTTGATTGGCCAATGGAAGATGCCATGAAGCTTGCTAAGATGGGACTGCAGTGTGCCGAATTAAGGCGCAAAGACAGACCTGATCTTGGCAAGGTTATCCTACCAGAACTCAACAGGCTAAGAGACCTTGCTGAAGATAATAATCTCATTTCAGTTTTTGGGTAACTCTATGGATGCCCCCTTTGCTAAACAAGTTTCTGTGCATTTGGTAAGTTTCTATCATGTTGAAAAGTTATTTCCTGTGATGAGCTTGTTATATAGTATACTGTTATTAACATGAATATTGTGCATGACTTTTTTCAGGATGGAGGGTGTCCATCATTTACTCAGTCGGGGGAAATTAGAGCAAACAATTCAGTCAGTTTCTGACTAGTCAAGACAACATCCAATCGAACCAAACAAGAAAGTATGTTCAATGGATTAAGTGTAAATTACTTAGGTGGATTGATGTTATAGCATGCTTGCATCAAATTTTGAGCTAGAATTTCACCGTGCAAAAAAGTAGGGCCGATGCCTCCTATTAGGCTAATAGGTTATCACAATCTTTAACAAAAAGACAATTCATGTATAGATGTAACTAAATTGTTTCAGTAAATTTATTTTAAATGTTCGTGAAACAATATAGGATAAAAAGTTGTCATGTAACTTAAATATTTGTCCTATTTTATTCTTTTTGTATTTTACTCTAATGTGTATCAAAAGCCATTGTATATTTGAAGAAAATGATACGCCACTCATAACATGAGAAACACTCTCCGTGTCTAAATTAATTTATTTTAAAGAAAGAATAACTTTTTTTAACTTTTTAAAAATCTTTTAAAACATATATTCTTAAAAATAAAGTGTATTTGATAAAACTAACTTATAAACTAGTTAAAAGTTAAGTTAATTAGAAGTTTATAAACTATAAGTTAGGGATTGAAAGCTTATAAACCAGCCAATTAGTCAATTGAATTGAAAGTAGGAGTGTGCAAAAAAAAGTAAATTGATCCAAAACTAAACCGAATATAATTATAAAATTCAAATTAGGGGAAAAAAATGAATTGAACTACTTTATAAAAATGACTCAATTAACCTAAACATTTTTATAAGACAATTTGGTTCAATTCTATGAAAAACGAAACCATTTGAATATTAAATGGATAACTGAATTTAACTTAACCAAAAACCAAAAAAAATGAATTGTTTAAAAAAGAATTTCATTTTTTTATAAAAACATTTCGGTAAACTGAACAGGGGTTATAAATTGGTAGGTTTGTTCTATTTTCTTTAAAAGATTCAAATCTTGCACAGTATAAAATGACATAAAATGATATATCTTATGCTCAACTCTCTTTCATGTTTCCGCATCAGCTAAAAACAACAGAGTTCCCTTTTCAGCCAATTATAAAATAATCTCTGTTTGGTTTTTTTTTATTCAATCATTTTTAACTTATGCAGAAGAAACCTTGGGCGTGTCCTAGATTCCATTCCAGGCGGCAAACAGAGTTATAATTACTACTTACTTCAAACTCGTACATCTTCATCCAAGACTGCTTCATTATTTAAATGTTAAAGCAACTTCATGATTTAAATATTTAAAATTAACAGCACGTATTACATTATATTCAATTATTTATATCTTTTTATAGACACGCATTTAAAAACATGTTAAAAAATTAAAGTGACATTTTTATTATCTATTTTATTAAGAAAGTACTTTTTTATTAAAAAACCATAAACAAACAGGCCTTATATAGCTATGATATTAATCAGTCTCTTTCTAGTACAATCAGTGTTGTCAATTTAAGAGAAGCTTAACTTTATACCAGATGAAAATTAATCAAGACTGGTATTCTAAAGTTATGTAATAATTTCTCATAAATTCAATTCAACCCAACAAATTTTGATCAAATGCTAAATTCTGATAATATTTTATTAATAAAATTAATAATTTCAATACTATTAGAATATTTTTATTTTATATAAAAATAAAATATTGTATTAATATTAAAAACATAAATAATAGAACCCATTATCCAATCTGAAATATAAGCTAAAAATTAATGTATTTATATTTAATAATTAATTGATATATAAGAATAAATTTAATTATATGATATGAATGGAATCAGATTAAAATAATAGAACCCATTATCCAATCTGAACACTTAAAAAATTCAATCCTTAGAGTTGGATTCGGTTGACCCGATCCAGATTTAAGCTAAATGTTTGACAGGAACCAGAATTAAGACGACGTTTATTTTCCAAAAAACGATCACTGCTACTGATATAAAGCAGTAGCGCGTCTTGGAGCAGATATTCTGCCTTTCACGGCACGAAGGGAAAACAAGAGGCATAGAATTATTAACATGAATTTGAGTCGATACCTATAGAAATATAATACACAATAATATTGATGAAAACTACCCGAACATAAAATTCGCAGCTCTTTCTAGCCAAACATAGATCCTTTTTTCGAGTCATCAAATCCTCGTCAGATCAAACAATACAAAATATAACACGACGACGTAAAAACTAAAATAAACATCAAGCCACAATACCTCAAAAAAAAAACCCAGTATGAAAAGGACACGCTGTGGGGAAGCAAAGAGAAATGTGATGCACATAAAATCCCCCAGAAGATAACAATGTAACTGTGAATCTGCACTGGCCAATGTGTTAACGATAGTACATAAGCTGCTGTCTCGATGAATTACCAGTATATCCATCATACATGGCTTGAGATGCCCCAGAGTTTACGCCCATGGAAGCAGGAGCTAGGCCATGTTGTCCAGTCATTTGCAGAAGAGCTTGACCAGAAAGACCAGATACCGCAGCCTGACTCAAGGCCAGTTGGCGCTGATAAGCCAACAACTCAGCAGGAGAATACCCTTGGTTCATCCCTGCAGTGGGAAGTAATTGATATGGTTGAGCAGGAGGAGGAAGCGGGTTTGAAGCTGTTCCAGGTGGAGTTGGTTTACTACCCCATGAACACTGCTCAAATCAAGTAAAATAACTTTTATTCATTGAAATCTTGAGTAAATACCTCTAGCCTTAAAAAATAAGCAGTAGTCGAAAGAACATGCATTTAATTGTGTTATGATGCTTAGAGTTAGAGGTGCATCACATCCATGGAATTGCATTTAAACTTCAAATTTCCAAAGCACTTTTAACTTCCCAACAACGCAAGTGCAAGTATACATGCAAAATGAAAGAATTCTCACCTTCATATTCTTCCCACGTACGAGTCTTCCATTAGCCATCTGAATGGCTAGTGAAGCTTCGTCATGAGTGTTGTATCTGACAAATCCAAAACCCTTATCCCTCTGAACTCGAACCTCCTCAATCAACCCAGCCCCCAGTGCATGGAACTGACAATGAAGTTCTGCTTGTGTTACCTGTGACCCCAAACCACAAGTAGATAGAAGACAAGTTACTTATCAAGAAGCTTGTGAACTAAACAGATCATAATTTGTGAGAAATTCCAAGACTGAGATTCAGATCAGACCCATATAATGCCATACTGTCACAGATTTGACACACATTCATCAATAAGTAGATGATACGAAGGAGCCTTAAAATGCTATGGAAGCCACATACATCAAACACACTGCAAAATGCAGTCCACTACAGCTGCAGTTGCCCACAAATCAGTGGGATGATTTTTTTTTCTTCATCGAGGCCAGGTACAAAACAAGACTTGAGTAAAAGAGATTGAAGAAATTGGAAATAAACAATGGTAACTGCTCATCAGAAGCGAAGACACTTATTCTTTTGGTTACAGGATCCCAATATCAAATGAAGGGAAAGGGAAGGGTACGTAAGCAAGAAACTGACACTCGGATGCCTCCTAAGAAATCTAAGTCATTATTGGCAGGCAGATTCAAAAACACTTTTGAACAGTTAAAAGAAATATCATATCACATGACAAATGGACACCACCAACAAAATTTGCTCGAATTTTTAATACACTAATTTAAGTTCAAGTCAAATATAATGCTTGACAGAGCCAAGGCATGACTGTCCCTAACCAAATGTAACTAGGTAGGTATTCATGCAGTTGGAATATTGAAATAGAAAACTATCTTACACATTTTTCTGGCACTTTAGTTTCATTATTGGTAAGTTGAAAGTAATGTAACAAAACCAGAAATACAAGGATGATTCAGATGTTGAGAAATATGCACACCTCAGTTATCTGTCCAAAATTATGTTTAAAGCCAATTCTACTAAACCAAATCAATCCTCTAATACTTAAATATTTGTTTTCCATAATTGTGAATAAAGAAATGAAATTATAGTTTTGTTCTTACTATGTACAAATAAAAAACACAATATTTCATTCTTGAATTCACACAACTTACATCATGAGGAAGGTTGCCAACATAAACTGTGGTGTATAAAGGATTGTTTTCAGGAGCATCCTCATTATCTTGACCTCCATCTGTAAAAAAAAAAAGGAATTAAATTATCAGTCAATGTCAGCAATCCTAAAATTCCCAGCCTGTTTACAGAAGTGCATAGGAAACCAAAGCAAATGGAGTTACAGAAGTGCATAGGAAACAGAGAAGCAAATGAAGTTATAGAAGTGCATAGGAAACAGAGGAGCACACAAAGTCCTAGAGCTTAATGAGATCCCAAATACGAAATTACAGTCACTGTAATCATTTAATTACTCTATAAACAAAAATACAGAAAACTATCCCAAAGAAGTAGTGAACAACACACATTGTTAACAAATATTAGAATATGTAAACACAATACTTATCCCATTCAAACTAAAAAAAGCAATGCTATTTGAGTCTACCTTAGCTATTCTGTTGAAGCCATCCCCTCTAAACATGTTATGATAGAAGTATAGAAGTACATAATACAACAACAACCCCAGTATGCATCAGAACTGGTGTCTAACGAATCAAGCAATTAGAAACCCAGTGCCATTTACTAGAAGGTAAGGCTTGTATCTAGCAAATCTGAACCACCAATATACGCATGTTATCCTAAATAATAGGTGTGGTTGGTTACTCCATTATACAGTTTGAATCAGTATGATATCATTCAACATAATGAATGCCAAATACCAGCCAATAAAATAGCCTGGATCTAGAGAAGAAAACAAATTTAAACTAGAACCTTCATCTATATTTTCATGGTTTAGCAAATATTGGCTCAGGCTCTTAGCTATTTAGAAAGGTACATGATACCTGAAGATCCATTTGTAAGCATAACAGCATTTTGGCTGTCATTGTTCTTCTCTTCATTGGAGCTGCCACCAGCACCCTTAGTTGCCCAGTTGCATCGTATTTGCCTATTTCCCAGCCACTTACCTATATAATACAGGAAATGCCACAAGTTGGTATGAACAAAAAACATGACACAGAAGCAGGGTACAAATGGCACAAAATTACATATCATGTTTTACCTGTCATATCATTTATGGAACTTTGGGCATCCTGCATATCAATTGTGCATTAAGGCATATTATTTCATCAATTCAGCACATTAATAACATAGCTACACCAATGACCAACCTAGCATCTAACAAAAAAGCAGTAAAAACAATTTGTATAGCATTTGAAATGAAGATTTGTGTGGGAATCATTGAGTATTCTGATCTCGTTTAATTGGAAAAGAAACAATTCAATGGTTCTTTATAACACTAAATGAATATTTAGTTAACTTATTTTGGGGGGAAATTGCTTTCTATTTTTGCGGCTTAATAAGAAAGCTTGATCCCCCCCCCCCCCTTTCAAGACGGTTCATTGGTCCATCTCTTCAGTATGTTCCATTGCACAGAATAAGCAATACCTGATGATCACGGAAAGAAACAAAACCATATCCTTTTGACCGACCAGTTTTGTGATCCCACATAACCCTTGCATCACTGCAAATAATGAGAGAAGATGAAAAGTAAATTCCTGAAACCCAAACATCTTTCAAGGCTGAGTAACTTGTTGAAAAGTTCCCCCCACATCAACTATCTTCAACTTGTCACCGCTAACAAGGACTACAACAGTCACCATAAAAAAAGAATATATCTTGTGCTGGTGACCAAAAAAATCACGACAAAGGAAAAAAAAAAAAAGCAATGAGGAACTCACGAACAACTAGGATAGACTGAGAAGCAAGCAAATAAAGTTGCATCAGTAACCTCTGGACTCAAATCACCGACAAATATATTGAAGTGCCCTGATGATTTTAAACTAAAATTAAAGAAATGTACAATTGAAAATAAAAAAGAAAAAGAATGCCCCCAAGAAGCAAAATAATTGAAACCAACAATAAATGGACCGTGCTTAAAAATTAACCTGATGTATCCTCCCTACTGCTATTGGCATATGCCCAATTCACCTTAAGTGCTTGACCATACCTGCAAACAGAAATAAAAAATTAAAAAATCAATGCAAAGTAGCTACATGTGAAGGTAAACTCTCAAAAACTTGTCATGACTCACGATTTGCCTAATTAAAACATACATCTGTAGATCCATTACAATAATATGTACAATGCCAAGTATGTGATAAGTCTATCCGTAAAAAAGAATATAGAAATGAAAAATGATAATTATTCTTCTATCTCCAGAAAATCCAGATGGAAAATGCCTTCCCAGTTCACATCCTACATGCAGATTTACAGAAGAACCTGAATAAACATGTATTAAACAAGCTTACAGTTGTCGTCCATGCAATGTCATTATTGCAAGGGCTGCAGATGCTCGATCGTGGTAGTCCACAAAACCATACGAGGACTGTAACAGTAATTTCACAGTAAGAAAAGGGTAAAAAAATATGCAGAAATCAAGTTTATAGTAGATAGCACAGATAGTACGCAACTAGGCATAATAAGGACTGGGAAAAGAATATAATATGCAGATGCTAAACTAAGGTAGCATTTGGCCAAATTTTTTACTTAAAAGCTACTTTAGAATTAAAGTTAAAAATAAGAGCTTTAAATTAAAGTTGAAGTTAAATTGTTTGGTAATTCTATCTTTTAAGCTTAAATTACTTGAGTTCAAATTTGCTCAGTAGTATGTTATTGAATCTTGGGATTTGCAATAAGGAAGGAAAAGTAGAAATAGAAGACAAAAGCTCCTAAAACTAGTGTTTTTAAAATAAAAAAAAATTGTGTGTGTGTTTGTGTTTTCTCTATTAAATAAGATACTTTTGAAAAACTCCTTTAAAAATAAAAACTGTTTGGCCTAGCTTCTCCTTTTAAAGAGAACAGTAACCCAAAATAAGTTGGACCAAAAACTACATAAAAGCCACAATCAGAGAAACTTCACTGTGCACCCCATAGCAGAACTGACTGGCATCTTTTGACAAAAAACACAGGCAGGATCTATAGCAATCTATCTTAGCTGATGCATTTACTCTCTCACACAAAAGCTCTCAGCTTTCACCATAAACAATTACAAGTTAGAGAAGTCATTTACTCTTCCAAGATTGGTAAGAAATTATGATAGGCAAGATGTCAAAATTTAAGGCGTCACCAAGATGGTATTACCACCCGATTCCTCACAGCAAGATGATTCTAAAGAAGGGAGACAATGAAAACTTTAATTCTCTGTTAGTAAAGGCCGCCATATCAACAACATCAACAACACCTTTAACCCAAGTTAATTGGGATCGGTGGTAGATGAACCCAAATATTAAATCGTAAATGAGACAGAAAGAGAAAGGGAGAGGGGAAGAAAAAAGTGGAAATAAGACAAAAGAGAGAAAAATGGGTGAAAGGAAGAAGGGAGAAAAGAAGAGGAAAATAAGTAAAACAAGGGAATGACTGGAACATAGAACTATTAATGAGTTTAACCCTCCATCAAACTTTTTCTCCACTCCGTCCTAAAATATACCGTCCGTCAATCTATATCACACTCCATTAGGTCTTGTTTAACTACCTTTCCCCAGGTAAGTTTCGGTCGACCTCTATTTCTCTTTGTGTCGAGCTCTTGGTAACAAACTCTTGTTCTTACGGGAGCATCCAGTGGTCATCTCATAACGTGCCCAAACCACCTCAATCAATGTTCCCTCATCTTTTCACATACCGATACAACTGATACCTTTTTTCGAATATCTTCATTTCTTATCTTATCCATCTTCGTATATCCACACATCCACCTCAACATCCTCATTTCTGCTACCCCTATTTTATGCCCATGTTACCTATGTGCTGACTAGCATTCCGCTCCATATAGCATTGTCGGTCTTACAGCTGTTCTATAGAATTTTCCTTTCAACTTAAGGGGAATTTTGCGGTCACACAAAAACTCCGATACACTCCCCCATTTCATCCACCCTGCTCTAATTCTATGATTTACATCTTCATCAATCTCACCACCTTTTTGCAACATTGACCCCAAGTATCTAAAAACATCTTTCTTGGATACCTCTTGACCAAGTAGATGCACTGTGTCTTGATCACCATCTCTTACTCTCGAAAACTCATACTTCATATACTCCGTCTTGCTTTTACTTATCGTGAATCCTTTAGGTTCCAAAGTGTTTCTCCACAATTCTAATTTCCTATTAACACTATCTTTGGTCTCATCAATAAGCACAATATCATCCGCAAAAAGCATACACCACAGCACTTCCTCTTAAATATCTTTCGTTAGTTCATTCATCACTTAGGCAAAGAGATAAGGACTAAGAGTTGAACCTTAGTGAACATCTATCGTGATAGGAAAATACCTTGATGTTTCATTACAAGCTTTCACACATGTAGTAGCCTCATCATACATATCCTTGATTGCATTAACATACTTTAATGCTACCTTTTTCTTCTCAAGAGTCCACCATAAGATTTCTCTTGGGACTCTATCATATGTTTTCTCACTATCTATGAACATCATATGTAAGTCTTTCTTCTTTTCCCTATACCTTTCCATTAATTGTCTCATCAAGAAGATAACTTCCATGGTACATCTTTTTGGCATATACCTTTCCTGGCCGCCATATCATTCAAACAAATTTTATACTGATATGCACTTTCTCAGAATATGGTGCATATCATTTCAAAACTCCTTGAAACCATTTTACCTTTGTAGATTGATCAAAGATTCCTAAAAGAGTTCCCTAAGAAATTCAGAGTAAAGTATCTCTAAAATCTAAATTCTTATGCGAACCAGTTTTTTTTTAAAATAAAAATAAAAACTTACTCATCAGTAAGAAAAAATAACAGAATTGTTTTAGTTTTAAGACAAGGCCTGTTAAAAGAGGCCATTTATGAACAAAGTAATAATAATAGTAACAGTATTAATGATCATCAACAAAGAACATAAGTTGTGTACTGAATCAAACCTTTTCTTTTCTTATGAGCTTGCAGCCAGCAAGAGGACCAGCACTCTGAAAAACTTCTGCAAGAAGTTTATCGGTGACATTTACATGAATATTTCCTACATAACTGAAAGAACATAGCTTCAGATCAATAAGGTGTCAAAGAGGAAAACTATACTACTTCTAGTACAGATTTAATACCACATTGAACTTCAGTAGCATCAAACTTATCTCTCAGAAATTCAGATTAGTTAAAAACACTATTGTGCAAAAGAAATTTGCATCAAAAGTTGTTAGAAATTAGGTTAAAATGGAAAGCTTTCATACTTGGGCACAAACATGAAACTAGGGACAAACAACATCTAAAATCCGAAAGAAATCCAACACTCACACACTACGGCATGCAGACGTATCAAAACCAGGAGGCAAATTTCCACTTGGAACAGGCTCCATCTGCAAAATTTTAAAAACAACAAAGAATAAACAAAATGGAAAAAAGGAAAGAAGGTCCAAGCAACTATAGAAAGAAACCTTAAATAGAATCAAAGAGAGAAAAGAATTTATAATATTTAGAGACAGTATAAGAATGAGCTATTTCTCGTAATCAACCGATTGCATAAAACAATTTTAGTGCATATCATAATCATCAAAAACAATTTTTCAACGGTTCAAGCATTAAATGAGACAACCATCCTATGCGTTAAGGGTCCACAAGTTAAAAATTCTTGACATATCTTTGGAGACTTTGACTGATTAAAGACATTTTTGGCAATCATTATACTGGCGCATATTAATGACCTAAAAGTTCGGAACCAAAAATAATTGCAAATCACAAATACATACATATGATACACTAGTCAGTAACAGAAGCAAATATCATATCAAATTGACAATTCACGAGACTTAAATGACAACAATAAACCGCAACAGAAGCAATTTCCTTGATGGAAAAAGAAAACTAGATGGATATGCACCAAATAAAGTTGATTCAAACCACACGATTATCATAAATTATTCATGTAAAGAGAGTAAGGAAACAGTAACACTATAGATATCAAATGTATTGGTCTTTCAAAAAAAGAAGATATCAAATGTATTGTACAAGGATTTGAATTGTGAAATGGCCTCAAATAAATTTACTGAGAAATCGGGAAAAAAAAAAAAAAAAAAAAACGGATACCCTAATTACGCGAATTGTATGTTTTGTTTTCATTGAGAAGCCCTATTTTCTTTGTATAAGGAAATGGAACAACGCAACGCAAATGCAATTGGTCGCCGATGCACAAATTCGAAAGGGAAATGCAGCGTCGAAAGTGTTAATTGAAAAAAAGGGGATGAATTTGAGGTTGATTAACCTGAGACATAGCAGCGGCGAGCATGCCAGGATGGTACATCTGCTGTTGTTGAAGCAAAGCTTGCTGCATGAGGGCTTCTTGTTGTTGCTGCAACTTAAGCCTCTGTTGCATATTCACCTCTTAATCCCGCGATTCAGAAAGATTCCTGATATAACACAAAAAAAAAAATGATTATCGCCACTATTTCGTAATTGAAACAAATCGAGCGAGAAAATAATAATAATAATAATGGTGAAATCGGTGATTGAAATCTGGAGCGCATGGGAAATAGATTGAAAAGGGGAATGGATTTGATTTATGCTGACCGTGATTCGGAGACAGAAGAAGAGAAAACAAGGCGGTGAATGACGAATGCTGTGTTGTGTTTGGTTTTGATTTTGGATTTTGCAGTCTCGAACGATTCTCAATCAATTCTCCGACCTCATTCTGCCAATCTCATGTCCATCCACTTCCTTCCACAGTGTTTTATTTAACCCCGATCGCGTCACCAAATCGGGTAAACCCGTTTACTTTTACCGGTTCTTTATCACACTAGTGGTACTGGTATTATATCATGAAACTAAATTATTGTAGCGTTTATTTTCTACAAATTTATTTCAACAGAAAAAAAAAATCAAGAGAGGAAAAGGTCTAATTTATCCTGAACAATGACTATATGATTAAAATAATTAATTTGATTAATAATATCATTTTTAACAAGGTATAAAGTTCAAGTTTCTGAATGAGAATAACGTGATTACTATTATTATTGTGACAAAAAAGAATTCCATACCTTCAAATTTATTATCCTGAATTGTTTTTTTCCATTATTTTTTTTGTCATCAAAATTTATTCATGATTTTTTCAGTTTTCGCTAAAGATTTTAGAGGTGAAAATCACTTTTTGCTTTTTTTAATAGGGTTTTGTGTGGTTAAAAATAAAATTCGTGATAATATAATTAAGAAACTTACTTATCTATTAAATATTGTATTGTTAAACTTTGTTGGTCAAAATTAATTTATGATTTCTATTTAATTTTCTGAAACTTTTAATCACTTTTTAAGTTATAAAACCAATATTCATTAATTAAAAATTTGAGGTAGTAACTTTAATCACTTTTTTAAAAATAAATCATAATCTTTTTTTATTATTTTACATGTTTCAATTATTTCAACATCTAGTTTTATTGAACATTTTTAATTTAATAACTAGTTAGAAGTTAGTAATAAAAGCTGAAAAATTAGTTTATAAAATTAAAAGTCATGGATAAAACTAATTGTTGAAAT
>PYAF01002533.1:2529367-2541034 GCA_007407185.1 Glycine tomentella
AAACTGATTAAAAAAATAAAAATTGATTAAAATATCTTGTCAAATATAGTTAAAATAAGTTTTTGTTATAGAAATGAGAATAAATTAAGGTTTTTTCTTTAAACGAAAGGAAAGAATAATTTAAGTTAGAAGTCCTTTTAGTGTGGCAAAACTATTCTTGTAAGTATTTAATATATCTACATAGTAAAAATTCAAATTTAAAATTCTCATTTAAATATAACTAACTCTATCATTTGATCAACATGCTAAGAGTTGTATTCTTATTAAACAAATCAAATTTAAATTTAATTTATTTAAGGTTTAGACATAAAAGTGATCCTAAAAAATTAATGACTTTTCATTTTTAATTTATATCATTAGTCACAATTACAAAAGATGTTAATGATAATGTCATCATGTATGATACTGTCGTGCACCCATCAACAAAAGATGACATCATATATCATGTAAGTATAATGTCACATTAACAAAAATATCACTAATGTCACATAAATAATGATATTGTATGGACTAAAAAAGAAAAAAAAAACTTATGATGATCAAAAATGAAAAAACATTAATTTATATGAAATATTTTTTATATATTAAGCTTTTATTCAAATGACATACAAAGTTTGAGTGATATATATATTCTCATAATTTATAAGTCAAATATACTCATCAAAATTAATTGGGATTGCATCTTATAAAAATTAAAGATTTAGTCATGTGATAAAATATAAAAAATAATTTAAGCAAATTATATTGATACTCTCTAAAATTTTGTCGAATTACATAAAATATCTCTATTTTTTGTATTTTTACGGTGACCTTTTTTACATACTTTGTGTAATATTTTTAAAACCTTAGGGGGATGTGTAGTATAAAAAGGAGTGTCAATGTAATAGTATTTGTAAAAATAGTTGACGAAGGTTTGTATAAAGATTAAAAAAAAAAGCAGGTATACTTCTATATAATTTGATATAATCCCAGATAGTATCGATATAATTTGCTCAAATATTTAAAAAACATATGCTCAAAACATAATCGTCTTCTTACTAAACAAACCATTACATATATTAGTATATTGTGAATTTGACAAATGTTACTCAAATATATTTTATTATTGTTTTGAAGTGGACACTTAAAAAGGTCTAGTCCTGAATCAAACATTTTTTGTAAAATGTTCTGGTTCAAACTAAACTACTCTTATGAAGTGGTTTCGTTTAATTCATTGAAAGGAAAAACAAACAAACCATGTTTGGGGTATAAAAAGAAAATCGAAATGAAACATACAAAATTAATCATTTAAGAAAAAACAAAACTGGATAATTTTTGTAAAACAATTTAGTTCAAATTAAATAATTTTTATAAAGTGATTTGGTTCAATTCATTAAAAAAACTAAACATGGATAATCCTACTCCTTATGTTAAGACTACAAATTATAAACATGCTATTTGGACATATATATACTTGACACGGTAACAAGATAATCACACTAAAACACCTTAAACATTTTAAGTCTTTAAAAGTAAACTAAAGAAAGATTGACTCTCAAACAATGTGCGCTATCATAACTTACCTGCTTAACAAATATTCCCATTTAAACATGTAACCAAAACTAGTCTAATCACATTTAGGAGGCAATGTCTTCTTAAGAGTGTTTAAACACTCTACTTGTCACATTATTTATCACTCCATACCATCTAATAGTAACAACAACAATTTCCAAGGTTATTATTGGTGTTTCACGCTACTTTAGTAGGCATCTCCATATCACAATAAACTGTCACAAAAGAATGTATAATTTTGTTAAATTTTCTATAAATGAATTTGTTAACAAATACCTATTTATTTTTTAGTTCGAATACATTAACAAATTAAATCGTAAGTGCATATTAAAATAATTCCGAGTTACTGTATAATTTACTAATGTATTAAACTAAAAAAACTCATCTTAATAGCAAATATACATATGTGACTAGTTTAAAATATATTTTTAAAATAATTTTCCTTCAAAAAAATAAATTCAAAAATGTTAATTGAAACAAAACATATGAAGCACATAAATTAATCTAAATGAAATATTTTTTTAATATCATGATATTAATGCAAAATATATGAAAAAAATTTGTTAATCAAATAATAAGGTTTCACATTTTAATCATATTATTTTAATTAATTAAACATATGATTATGAGTTTAATTAATAATTCATGCGTATAAAAAATATCTAAAAAAAGAATTTTTAATTTTTGAATATCCTAATGTTATATTTTGATTTGATGTTATTGTTAGGGAGTTAGAGCGAAAAAGGCGGCAAATGGTAATGAGGTAGAGAAGGTTGGTGCGTGCGAAGTGAGTCATCGTTAGGGAAGTTCCAAGTTGGAGAGTGAGATGCCGATACAACCCACATCTTTTCATTCTTGTCCCTTCTCACTCCTTTTATTTCCCTTATCACTTCTTACTTCTTTCCTCACTCCTTCCCCCACAGTCATGTAATCTCACCTTTACCAAGTAAATCCTTCCCCCAGTTCTACATTTAATTACCTATTTTACTAATTATTCTTTTTTCTTTCTTTCATAGACCGTAGCTCGATTTGATTTTTAAAGCTTGACTTTCGGTTTAGGTTTTGTTTTTCTATTGGATTGGATCTGATCTTGTTTTCGCCATTAATTACTCATGGACATCCGTGCCGATGCAGATTCCAGCTCCTTTTCAAGGTTTTTCATATAATTCCCTCTTTACTTGCTTTTCACTGAATCCCATTTTTTCATTCTCAATCTCTCTTGGTCGTAGTGAACCGTGAACGTATCTGCTACAAACAGAATGAATATTTATTGTTCAACATTCAATCGCTAGAAATTATGAATTAGTAATTCAAGACTAGCTAAGCTTTGAATATGATGACCGTGATTATTCTGTTTTCGCATAGTTTGTTCGCAGCTGTGTCATATGGATTTACATCAATGGCCATGGTTTTTATCAACAAGGCTGTTCTTATGCAGTATGCATATTCAATGACTCTCCTCACTCTGCAGGTATTGTTGCTAATCAAAGAATATACATAACCTCTCCCCTTTGGTTATTCTGATTATTGTTTATGGATGTTAGTAACCGGCATCTGTCTTTTTTTTAGCAATTGGTTACCACCTTGCTTATACACTTTGGTAGAAAAATGGGATACACGAAAGCGAGAGAACTGGATATGACAACGGCCAAGCGACTGCTCCCGCTTTCTATTTTCTATAATGCCAATGTTGCTTTTGCTTTGGCAAGTTTGAAAGGAGTCAATATCCCTATGTATATTGCAATCAAGAGGCTTACGCCACTTGCTGTACTCATTGCAGGGTGTTTCTCTGGAAAGGGGAAACCTACAACTCAGGTACTGGCTGTTATAATTTTCTTATTCAGTTATTTTTATTGTTAATGTCAAGTTTTTGATTATTCTATCACCTTATAGAGATAGCTTATGTAAGGTGCACAGCGATTAAATGGGTTTCTTAGAAAAGAATTTGTAGCATTTAAAGAGGGAGAAAAGTCATTGGTAACAGAATTTAAATGATAATTGAAATAGTTGTTGCCTTTTGCATAGGAGTCATTTGATTAGCCTGGGGTGCTAATTATAATGATTGGTAGCATTTTATTCTTTTCCTTTCTGGAGCTGAGATATCTTTATATACATAATTTTCTTTCAAATTTCAGGTGGCTCTTTCAGTGATATTGACTGCTGCTGGAGTTCTCATTGCTGCCCTTGGAGATTTTTCCTTTGACCTTTTTGGGTATAGCATGGCCTTTGTTTCCGTTTTTTTCCAGGTGATATGCTGATATATCATAGTTCTTTTAATCTTATAATGGAGTAATCGACACAGTAATTGTGCATGGTTTGCTCATAGTGCTGCTTACTCATATGCAGACCATGTACCTTGTGCTGGTGGAAAAATCTGGTGCTGAGGATGGGCTTTCATCCTTGGAAATCATGTTCTATAACAGCTTTTTATCTCTTCCATTTTTGATGTTTCTCATCATAGTCACTGGGGAATTCCCAAATTCTTTATCTGTATTATTTGCAAAGGTCAGAATCTTAACCTGGTTCTTGGTATTGGAATTGATTCATGATTACACCACCATGAATTGGATTTTTGGACATTTTAAATCTTTTGTCCTTTTATACACTCTTATCAAATAAATTCAATTGTTTCAAAAGGAACTGCTAAAAGCCTCAGTGATAGTATAGTTAATCCCAAACAGCAAATATGTTAGTTATGTACTCATTCATTTCCTTATGATTGCTTTTTTTTTTTGCGTTGTTGGAAAATTCAAGAAGAATTATATCAGCAATAGTATTCTCTTCTTCTTACTGATATTGTCTGCTAAGTAGTTTTGTGCAAATTTTCTATGTATTGGTCCATTGTAAAATATTAATCAGAATCTAGCAGATTCATTTCTTACAAAACAATCATGACCTGGGGGATTTGTAGATAACTTTGAGATTGTTAGGGTTGGGCATGTAACAAAAAATCAAGGAAAAAGAGCATGGGGGTTGTACTTGTGAGGCTGAGATCACTTGATGTGTGGTGGAAAAGAAGACAAGGCAGCAACTTTTGATTTTGGCATGATCTGGGTCTGTTTCACATTGATAAAACACTTGTCCTTTCATAATAGACCAGATGCAATTATAAATTAAATTAATAGATTACTTGATTCAGTTTCTTTAATTCTCCTAAATTAAAGTTCTGGCAAATTGTATTTCTTAGTGATCATTTTGTGAGAATAATTCAAGGATCATAAAACTTCCTTGAGATGGTTGACAGCTGGAGCCATAGCTTCCAACATATTTCGTAAAAGCAAAAAATTTACATATATTTGATGATATGGCATAGCTGGGTCATATTTTATTTAGTGATAAATTGATGCCGAAGCTAATCTTTTGCTTTCCTTTACAGAGTTATTCTTTCTCATTTTTGGTAATCCTGATTCTTTCATTGGTGATGGGCATCATTCTCAACTTCACCATGTTCTTGTGCACAATTGTTAATTCAGCCTTAACTACAACTATTGTTGGCGTTCTCAAAGGGGTTGTTTCCACGGTAAGCTAGGAGTGATCCTGTGTTTGCCATAGAAAATTTGTCAGAGCACAAAAACTTGAATTTGAAATTGTTGTCCTGGCCCGGAATATTCATATTCATACATATCTATCCATCTTGTCTTAGTACTTACTAGTTAGTAATTTAGTTGACTTGCATGCCCTTTATGTTCATTTATATCTAGTTTTAACTGCAAGCATTAAATCTGTTGGTTGCTGTTTCTTCAGACCTTTGGTTTCTTCTTACTGGGTGGTGTTCCAGTCCATGCTTTGAATGTGAGTGGATTGGTTATCAATACAGCTGGTGGTGTGTGGTATTCATTTGCTAAATATCAGCAGAGAAAAAGTAAGGCGGTGAAGCTAGTACCAGATGTGGAGGCTCATCGTAAATAGAAGTGGCATCGATAAGTTGTGGTGAAAACTAACGGTTACATGAATGTTTCTTTACTTTGATTTACTACGATTGTAAACACTGGTAGTTTACTTTTTTTGTTTTTTGGTTTCCTTATAATTTTACAGTAATGGCAGGCTCAGATAGTCTGAGCCTGAGATGTAGTAATACTGACATGATATTCGGAATTGAGTAAAATAATTGTACTCGTGATTCCAATGCGTACCAGAATATTGTAGGGTGTCTTTTTTATTTTATACACTGTTCTCTCAACACAGAAATTGAGGTCAACTATGCTGGGCCTTGTATTTGTGGTATAATGTATATGCGTGACCTGGTTTGCTTCTTCTATTTCAATTTTGACTATTATCAGTAATTGTTTTGGTTTGTAATGACGTTTAAGTGTCTATCTACAAGCACTTCAAACAGGAAACTTTCTTTCATTGAATTATACTGTGCTTTCACTATTTATGTTTAAGGAGGACTTTTTATAATTTGATTATATTTTAAATTTTATATATTGCATTTAATTATGATAAAACATAAAAACTTGTGAATATGTGTCCGATCTGACTTTGATGTAAACATACATTCGCATAATTACAAAACCACATCCCAACTTTCCTACCATTTTACTTTTTTATTTGATTTTAATTATAATTTTCTAATTGATGTAATGTATTCTACCAAATTATTGGAGATATTATTTACAATGTATATTTCTATTAAAATACTCGATGCTCCTTTTAATTATAATTTTTTAAAATAAATAAATTTGTCGTACAAATTAAGCATATAAAAAGTTAAATTTTACAAGTATTAAGTATTAAGAACCCCTTCTGTAAAAAAACTAATATTAAGAACCATTTTGTATAAAAAAAAAAACAGTATTAAAAACATCTTTAGACCACTTTTTTATGGACTCTACCTTATCAAATAGGAATGAAATCTTTATCATTTTTTCCTTTAACAATAGATTTCATTTTGGGATATTAGATAATTTTTAATAAGTTTCACATGAATATCATAGATCTTATTAATTTTTTTTTTTAGCATTGTACATATCTTCAAATTTTTTTTGTTCAACTTCTCTATTAGAAGATCTATTGAAGACCAAATCTTAAACTCGAATCTTAAGCTTAAAATCTGGTACTAAAGATGTTTTAAGAACTCAAAAGTGAAACAGAAAAAAATGAATCTTCTAGTTTTAAAAAGAAAACATAACCAAATAATTAAAGAGAAGAAAAAGTGACTGACAGAGTTAACTGATAAAATTATATAATACTTTATTAATTTACATACAATCTGTCAAAAAAATAATAATTAATTACATACAATTTGATTGTGCAAAAAGCATAAAGGAGCTTCGTCCATTACTTAGCTAACTAACATTTGATTTGATAGGAGGTGAAATTGAGAGAAAAAACTAGAGATAAAAAATAGATTTTTTTTTTAAAAATTTAAGTGATTTATGAGTGAAATTTTGTATTATTTGGATTGGTGGAATTAAGAAGAAGTGCTATAAAGTGATTTATTTTCATTTGTTTGGTTATATAAAAAGTAGAGGGAAGGAAATGAAAACTATTATGAAAGGGCAGTTTTATCAATATCATGAAATTCGATTTTAAACCAAATAATTTTTTTATTTTTAAATATAATTTTAATTTAATAATGTAAGAAACATACATGACAATTAATAGGTATATAGTTATCTTATATTCAATTAAGTTTTTTATATTAAAATATCTTAAAATAACTATTCAAAAATTTAATTATTTCAAACAAATTATTTTCATATATGCCTAGCATATTCTGCTTAGCACTTTGTCCATGTCCATGTGATAGAAACAAATTATTTTTTTAGTATAATTATGGATGTCAAACATTTTTTGGTTATGGTTTTTTTTTTTTTTTTTATAATGATCATATTTAGATTTGAACCTAAGACTTTATGCATATTATTCCAAATCCTCCACCACTAGACTGACCCTAATGATTTTCTGTCCATGTTATAGAAGTGAAACGTGTATATGAAAGCAAAAATTTAGTAAGAACTACAACAATTTGGCACGGTAAGTAAATTTGAATCCATGGATACATCTTTAACTTTGACCCAATTTTAACAAGAAAAACTTAATTAGGGTTAGGGTTAGGGTTAGGGTTAGGTTTTCCTAACTAAAAAAAAGTGGGGTTAAATTTGAGTATGTGACTCCCTGCCTTGCCTCTGAACCACCAACCCGTTGCACTTGTTGATACATTTTTTTAATATATTTTATAATTATTTAAAAATATAAATTAATTAATTTAATAATTAAATAATTTAAAAATAAATTTAAAATTATATATTTGACTAAACAATACGTTGCAATTCAGTTAAAATGTCAAAAACAATTAAATTTTCCTGTACATCACAATTAAAATTGATGGTGCTGTTTAACTTAAAGTTTCACATCGACTAATCTGAGTAATCCTTTAATGCATACATTTATTAGGTAGTTTATTAAGATAAATCTCTAATTAGAAGAATAACACTTGTATGAGTTGTATCCAAATTTTGAATTTTTTCTTAATTCATTGTACACGGTAGTCATGAATTTTTTTCAAGGCCTTTCACGGTTTATTATTATTTCCTAAAAAATTTAAAATAATAAAATATAGGATTGTATAATCTAAATTTATGATTCTCACACATTTTTATAATAAGAACTATTTTGATTACATATGTTCTCTAGACGAACTGTGATGTGATGTGACCATTTAGAAAGTGTATTTTTATTTATTTTTTAATTTTAACTATTTAAATCAGAATTCATAACCCATTTGCATTGTTCTCATTCTTTTAATAGTAAGTGTTCGTATATAATTCATTCCTTATAAGTTTAGTATTTATGGACTTACCAAGAGTGTTAATGCATTTTAAAGAATTTTTTACATATTATTTTTTATTGATTATAATTTATGCTAATTTCACTAGTTTAAAAATGAAATTCATTAAATAGAAAATGGAGCTCACCCACATAAATTTCACCTAATACATATGTCTAAAAGAAAGTATAAGAAAATAATATGAGAAAAAAGGTTATATATTAACAGTGTAAAAAGTTTACACAATAATTAAATTATAACTTATTATATGTAGTAAATTTGTTGATTAAGAAAATAATTATTTTAAAATAATTCAAATGATAATTTATGATTGGATGAGGATAAATATAAAGACATTCAATTCAAATAATATTGCTATAATTTTAATACATTTTCATAAGATTTTTTCTTCTTCAAAAAAGACAACCAAACTGATTATTAATTACAGAAATTGGGTCTTACCATGTTAAAAGTATTGCAAATTTTCAACACAGGTTAAAATTAACGTGTAAATTAAGTGGAGATGGGTTAATTAAGGCTAAAGTTAAAACATATATGGTAGATCATTACTTTCTTTTTTCATATTTCCTTATATACATGCTCATGCACCATGAAATATAAATAAGATTGGTATAATGATAAAAGAAAGAAAAAAGAAATAAATTAAGAGTTCAAATATATCTAACTAATAGAATTAACAATATTAAAAATTAAGATTTGTCCATAAAAAAAACTTGCTCCTACACTACCATTGCAATTGCAATAATGTGAGAGACATGAATCATATGACATTAATTGGGCCATACCCAATCAGTGTGCACAGCCTAATAATGTTGTCATTGACACCTTCGTTAATCGTTATTCGTTAACAAACTTGAATTATATATTGTTGGCCATCCTTCATATCATTTTTATTTTGAAAATACAGTTAAGAACTTAAGATATTAAGATAAGAATAATAAAATGAAAGGTAAGGGAAGGGAAGTACCGGGACACACATCTGGTGATGTGCATAAGGCCATGAACACGGGCAAAGCACAAAAATGTAGCGAAGAAAGAATACAAGATATTACATGTACCATTAGAGTGTGTTTGGATGGTACATTTTAAAATTTCAAAGAATTTAAAATTTAAAGAAATCGAAATGTATCAATTAAATTTTTTGAATTTTTAAAATTCCTTGTTTGAATAAACCAATTTAAATTCTTTTAATTTGAAATTTCTTGTTTGGATAAAACAATTTAAATTTCTTATATTTGGAATTCTGTTTGAATTAAATAATTTAAATTTATTATATTTTATTTTTTTGATACAATTATATTTTAAAAATATAAATGGTCATATAAATAAAATATATTATTTTTATAAGAATTACTTTAAAAATCTATATATATTCTTGTCCAATTATATTTTTAAAATATATATTTAGAACTAAAGTGTAAAAAAATATTTCAATAAGAAAAATTAAAACAAAAGAAAACATATAAAATACTTCATCTACATTTAATCAATATCATTGTCATTAAAAATATAAATGGTCATATAAATAAAATATATTATTTTTATAAGAATTACTTTAAAAATCTATATATATTCTTGTCCAATTATATTTTTAAAATATATATTTAGAACTAAAGTGTAAAAAAATATTTCAATAAGAAAAATTAAAACAAAAGAAAACATATAAAATACTTCATCTACATTTAATCAATATCATTGTCATTAAAAATATAAAAATAAGAATAGTTTGAACATTACTAATTCCGACATACAATCTTAGACATCAAAATAGTTTGAAAATCTTAATTAAAAAAAAAAAGTAGTCCCTGCAAGCCAAAAGACATTTCATGATCTATCCCTGCACATCAACAAAAAAAATCATTGTATTAATAATGATTAGTATAGAGTTTTCAAATCTAGACACATAATTAACCATAAGAAAAAAAAATAATGACTTATATTTAAGATATATGAAAATATATATGAACTTATTTATCCTATAATAATCAAACCATTGTTGTATTGTCAATCCTGTTGAAGAATCATCAAGTAAGGTAAAGTTGTATTGTCACATTGGTCACACATCACAAGTAAATGAGATAATTGATCAAAATTGGAAGGTACAGACCATTAGTAGAAAACAACTAGAGAAGGATATCTCACAACCTATATTTGTGACAACAAGACCATAACACTAAATTGTGCTAGTGCCAAAATATGAGTATAAACTAGCAGAATCTTCATAACTAGAACAATGAAAATTTAAAGCATGCAAACTACACGATAGATTAAAGTAAGTAGCATGCTACTAAAAAGGGGTAGTTATATGAGATTGCTCTGAGAGTATGGCTGCTTATTCCTGGAACACAAGGTCGACCAGTCTTTAAGCATCTGATTTTAACAGCATTACATGAGTTATTCATTTGTGTATACTAGTTTGAGTGGGAATTGAAAGCATCTAATGTGTATTTGTGTCGTGAAGCTAGTGATTAAGGCTCTTCCAAATTTGAAATAAGACAAAAGTTGATCTGCTAAATCATTAAATCATTGTAACAGAAAGGTGAGTGGAAGGAATAACAATTGCACTTCCAAATTTCCAATAGTCTTCCACCATATATATATATATATATATATATATATATATATATATATATATATATATAAGATAATGTAAAAAGTGACTTGCAAGATGACAATCTACAAGCAGCTAGAAATGAAAGTTAAATAAAGACCAAAGCCAACAATGTTACTGATCAATTACATCTTGAGAAACCAGAAAACACCCTCAATTTCAGTCAACCAGAAAACACGGTTTAGTACATAATTTTTCAACTGATTTTAATCAATGCAGGTGAAAAAGTAACAGACTTAGAATACAACAACAACAAAGTCTTATTATCCCACTAAGTGAGGTCGGCTATACGGTGACTTTAGAATATTACCATTTAAAAAAAACACGGTTACCATTTGCAGATATTGGCGATAAAATAGTATCCGTGAACTCAAAATTTAAAATCAAATCTACCCAAAAGAAGAAGAAAAAAAGACGGACAACGCTGCACCAAGCTTGTGATCATGAAAGAACCAACAAACTTTTGACATCTCAACTCAAGTTGTTCTCAGATATAATAATTAATCAAAAAAGGGAAGAAAAAGAAACCAATCATGCATCATCAAATAGAATCCAACCCTTTCACCAAAAAAAGTAATCAAATAAATACATTCCATCCACCATGAATTCAATAACCATGTGATCATGTGATCAAACAAGCCATTAAAGCTAATCATAAATACAAAAAGGAAAATGAAAAAAAGAAGAATAACAACATACCCAATTTTATCTT
>PYAF01002533.1:2541134-2572550 GCA_007407185.1 Glycine tomentella
ACATTCCATCCACCATGAATTCAATAACCATGTGATCATGTGATCAAACAAGCCATTAAAGCTAATCATAAATACAAAAAGGAAAATGAAAAAAAGAAGAATAACAACATACCCAATTTTATCTTTGTCAGCTAGGTACTATATTGCTAAACTAAAAAAAATACCTAGCTTTGGTACCATGAAGAAAGTGTCAATTTCAACAGCTAATGAAAATACTTAAAAAAGAATAAAAAAACGCCTAATTGCCTTCTGATTCTCTCCCCTACAATGAGTCTCATACATTGCAATACAGAACAGTCAAAACCAGCCATAGAAAAAGTAGAATCCAATCCAGCAATACAACCATAGTGTAATGTGTTACTCGTGACTCAACAAATTTAAAATTGTTCCAAGTCAAGTCATTTCCAAATATTACTATTTCTAAAAATAATAATAATAACATTAATAAAAATCCTACCCCTGTCCCCTAACACTAATGACTAAACCCATCTAAAATAATAAAATACGTAAATCCTTCAAAAGCAGCTACCTAAAACCACCACAAAACAAAACACACATATGAACATGGCCCAGGTTTTAAATAATGGTTCACGTCCACAATTTTGGCCGCAATGTTAAGGTTTCTGGGGGGTGGGTGTCCCAGACCACAATTGTAGCCACCACATTTATCTATAATTTCCCATAATATCAAGAAATGCACAACCATAACCGCAATTTAAAACCTTTTATATGGTTTACAACTAAAACTCATGTCTCAATTGGGCTTCAAAATCCACACACTACATCCTAGTACAAAACAAATTAAAGAAAGAAGTAAAAATTCACATACAATTGAAGAGCTTCAAGGAACTTGTCGTGCTCAGGTTCGGTCCAACTCTCCCTAGACTTGGTGATAGTGTAAGGCTTGCAAGTCTTCTTAGCAGGGTCCTCAAAGGAATTTGCGGCGGTATCGGCGGCAGCGAAGGGGAGCAGGAAAATGGCTATGCATTATGACATAATTAATTAGAAGAATGCCATGAAACATTGTTTAGCTGTTAATATAATTAGAAACCTATATTAAACTGATCAAAGAAACCAACCCCTACACAATTACATTATATAGATAACAAAGTAAATTAAAACAATCTAGAACAAGATATTTCCAAAACAAGGAAAATTTCCAATCTGAGCATGCTAAAACAGCAGGCACTAAACCAGGATCAGATGCATTACAGAGGCCTTAGAGAAAATCAATAGCAAATCTAGTAACTCAAAGCCAAGGGTGTTGGAGAAAATGTTATCTAACAATTTTAATGGTTTAAGTGGTAATATAAGATTCAAAGGAAGTCATCTATCCAACACTGCATTATTGAGAGTCATCAATGAGGTTAATAAGGAATACAAGGAATTGGACTTTTGGACCCCAAAATTCAAGTTTGCTAGATCTCTTAAAATACTGAAAGACAGAGAAACAAGGGGTGATTATGCTACAAATAACTTAGCTGGCCCAGTGGTTTGGCTAGCAGGCCTAATTTCTGCTCATCCTCAGAGATGGAAAATGCCTACATATACAGAACCTTTAAAAGTGTCAATTCCTACAAACCCTGCTTTTGTTAATTTTTTGAAGGAAGACTCCCAAAAGCTCATTCCCTGTTATGAAAGGTCTCCACACCAAGACAAATTAAATTAAGCTCATTCCCTGTTTAGTGTCTTAGCACCACTACTCCACTACCCACTTTTTTACTCACCCACAAAAGTTTACTTTGTCTTCATTAGCTATCTCTGAACACTGAAATCTGTTGGCTAAAGTAGGAAGGGATGGGCTAAAGCAACTAATCATAAGAATTAGAGGGGTTTTTTTTATATTGGTCAATAGAGTATTTTTCAACAGAAATAAACCTACTCAAATTAGATAGAACTATTATGAATAGTAAATTCTTTTCTGCATATTTAAGATAGTTATATATTCAAAATTTAAATTTGAAATCATTGGTTAAGATAGAATGATCTATTCCGGATAATCTATGCAATTAATGGTAATTAATTTCCATCACCATACCTTATGGGCAGACACAAACCAAAATCTAATTTAAAAAAAAAGGACAACTATAGAAGAATCCATGACTTCACAAAAGGTTAAAATAAAAAACAGTGAACAAGATTCATGAACAATAGCAATTAAAGTAAGCACTGCAACCTTAATCCTACTTCAAATCTCCACTGTATCTAAATGATCATAAGAAAATCTATCTCTGCTAAAAACTAGTGCTAGCTAATCTTTATCTCTCTCTCCTGGAAAAGCTCAATAAAAGGGATTTCTATTTTAAAGTAGAAATGGCTAATAAAAGGGGTTTGAGGAGCTAGAAGAAAATTACCTCAGTCAAAACAAACAGGTCACATACAAAACTCAAAACACAAATTGTCGATTCAAGCTCGAAGCACAAATTGATGAAACAAAGAACAAAACCTAGATCGCGAGATTGGTGACGAACCTGTTACGAACCACCGTGAGAGAGAAAGCGAAGTCTGAACGAAGAGAGATAACGGACTCTGAAAGGAAAAAAGAGAATGAGAATAAAAATAAAAACAACTTAGGAATTGTGCGAATGAGAAAGAACAAAAATGAAAACGAAGAAAAGAAGAACAAAGAGTGAATGAAATATTACCTCTGCGAGAATGAGGATGCGCGATTTGGTTGAGAGAGGAACGAACGAGAGAGAGGAGAGCGAGAATCTGAGCGAGGGAGAGAGAATGAGAGTATGAGAGTGCAGAGAGTGAGAGAGAACGGAGAGTGCAGAGAGCGAGGGAGAGAGAACGGAGACGGATAGTACGAGAGAATTTTAGTTGGTAAATTAAAATTCCTTGATTTTAGCTAACTAAATTCTCCTTTAAAAATTCTTAAATTTTGAAATTTTCCAAATAAAATATCCAAACATAAAATTAGAAGAAACCTCATCATCTGTTTCATAAAAAAATGTAAAATAAATAAGTAAATAACTAGCGATGAAAAAAATAACTAATTGAGCTAATAAATAAGTAGTAAACTATACGAGTGTGTTGAATTCTAACAAATATCCAAACACACTCTTAAGGTTTTGTTGGTGACATCTTTGCCATCTACCTCGTGCATTGTCTGCGGTTCTCTTGAAAACTAAGGCTGCTGGGTACGTGATGTGTTTCTAAAATTTTATAATTTTTATTAATATTCTACTGATTAAATTATAAATGAACCTTTTTCATTCTCCAAATGATCTTTTAGGATATTAGACACAAAAAAGGCAGAATAGTGTAAAATTTAATTCAGCTGCCCCCACTTCTACGTGCAAGACAAGGCTAGATTTTAGATATTAGATACTTTGCGTCAGTGCCTTTTCGCCCCAAAATATAAACAAGAAAACTGCGCAAAAGTACAAAACTTTTTTTTTATAATCACCAGATGAGAAAAAACAAGTGTCTTTTCAAAAAAAATTTAAAATTAAATAAGTATCTATTAGTGTTATAAAAATTGAACTAATTACCGATTTAGTCAAAATAATAAATTAATAGATAACATAAAATATATATATATATATATTATTTGTGTCATAACTTTATTAGTAAAAAGTTGATTTACTAAATAATGTTTAGATCTTTGATTCAATTCTTGAGTATGTTATTTTGGTTGTATTTTCATTAAAATTTGTATTTTTTTATTAAAAAATAGTTCAATCGGACCAATTCAATCGCAAAATCAATAAGCTCAAACTAGATTAATGTCATATTCAATCTAATCAGGGACTTGGACCAATTATACTTTTAGTTCCTGATCCAACCTGTCAGACTATCAGGTCCAAGCTGATTTTTACAACTACTAGACTAGATACATTTTCTAAAACTTTGCATTTGGATAATGTATTAATGCCCAAATTTATAAGCCTAAAATTGCAAATGAGATCATATATACTTTTGTCAAAGTACAAATTTAAACAAGAAAAAACACAACTATAATGGAAAAGACACGGGTCACAAAGCAATGAACACACTGGCAATAAATTAAAGAGAACAAAATGTTAGGAAAACAAAGAAAAATGGCGTTTATAAAGGTTATGAATAAGGGTTTTGATGTCAATAGAACCTTCAAAATGAATAAAAATGATCGACATCGATATAGGGGAGAATAAAGGTTTCTAACTGCATCGTCGAAACATAAAAGAAGGTTTCAGAATTGGAGCGACACGAAAATAGAACCTCAAATCTAAAGAGGGAAAAATATAAACTGGATTGTTTAGATAAGTTGAACTAAAAAATATATATTCTAGAAATTCTTTTTCTATATTGATTGTCATATTTGTAGTGCAACCAATCTAGAACACATCTTGTTAAGAGTCTTAAAAGTTATAATATAAAAATACTATTATGATTTTTAAATAATTGATACAGAAAATACTTTCTAAAATAAACTGTTCTAAACCAATAAAGTATTTCCTAGATTAATAATTTAATTTAGCAATTAATCTAAAATAATTATTCAATATAACAAAATTATAATTGCCTCACATATATTATATTAATTTTAATAGAACTGCTGTAACTGTAAATTACTAATATTAAAAACCTTTTTTTTTATGCTTGTGTTTCCATCAACACTGTTACTTTTGATAAAGTTCCTATCAAAGCAAATTAAATTAGTAATACATAAGAAGATTCCCCATTAATTAACATTGGTGAAGCTATAGCCAGCGTGTCACTTCGAGTATTGTTAATGTAGGGCAGTGCGTGTGTGGTTTTCTTTACAATCTTGTTCAATTGCAAGGGTATGAAGATGGGATATTTTCTTTTCTTTTTTCCTTTAGTGAATGAGAAGAATTCTATATAAAAAATAATTATCGTACAGATTTTCCTCTTGCCTTAAGATAATTAAGAATTATATCTTTTGGCATGAGACATTTGATATTTATACGTCTCCTTAAACCCTTTACTAGTTAGAATTGAATCATGAACTCATTAATGAAGTCTTTTTTTATTTTCTTTTCTTTTTTAACGTATAAAACTCGAATCTAGCTTAACTTTAAGGGAAGTCATGCTTCTTAATTACGAATAAGGGTTCGTAGGATAAGAATTATATATTTTTTATTTGTAGGAATAAAGATAAGTACCAGGCCAGGAAATTTATTTAATTGTTGAGGGTTAAAAATAAACTATCATTAATTAATTATTGCTTAGCAATTATTACTAATTTATCGTTCTTAACTCTGTAGAGTGTTGTTTACCTTTTCATTTGTTTTTTTTTTAATTTTACAAAAAGCCTGTTCATCCGCTCATCAATATTATTTATTTTTGCAACATACTTTCATAGTTACATAGCAAATTACAAGTCAATTATATTATTTAAATTTTTTTGTTTTGTGCATTTTATTTGAGAATTCGGCACTTAATATAATAAATAAAAGTTTGCTACTCCACTGAATCAGCTGTTCAGGAACTGATTAATTTATTAAGATGTCAACAAGTTGATACTTAATTAAATACCTTGCAAATTAGCTTAACTTACTTCAAATCCCAAGAATGTCTTAAAGATTTCTACTCCTTAATGTGTGATTTTTGGGTTATATATAGTTTATTGTGTATAATTAAGTATATATATATATATAAAAAAAAAAAAAAAAAAAAACGCATGCACGCATATAATTGATGCGAGAGAAAGGTAGGAAATTAGGTCAGTGCCACTCACACATGGGCTATACTGAGATAGAAGGCAGAAACACACACTGCATGAGTATCAGATTACAGATAGAAATTGGAATTTGAATGGCCAAACAATATAACAGCTTCTACCTCTCTGTTTCTCTCACTCACTTGAAATTTGAAACCCAGCTAAGATAGTGTCTGTCAAGATTATAGACTGTCGGGGCCAATCTTGTATCACATGTGTCATGCAAGTAAGCCAGATAGATCTACTCAAGTTTTGATGAGACTCCTTTTACAATAGATATCATACAACTGTTTTTTGCTCTTTTTACTATATTCAAGCAAGCTAAAATACCTTTCATTTTTTTCAAATAAACATTCATATCTACCCTAGCCTAAAGAATAATTAATTAAGTCATATGAAACTCAATTTGATGTCCTAAGTTTATTTTTTTTTATTTTTTATCTTGTTCTCTTAAATTGTATTTGTTAAACTAAAATTGATCCTGTCAATGATATTTTACACTAATTATATATTAATTTTGTCTGACATTACAATCGTCTATTTGATATGACATCTTTTTTATAATTTGTTATATGTCATGCCAAGTTAATCAAGTTAAAGTACGGTAAATCGATGAAAAGTTCAATTTAATCTGACAATGATACTTTAAGGACTGAAATAAATTTTTTAAAACTTATATAAAGAAGTAAATTAAAACTAAAAACTAAAATAAAAATAAAAATATATTTTAGTCAAAATATTTTATTAAAAAGAGATAAAACGACAATCTTTATGCCTTTAAAATAGTCTCTCTGATTTAATGTCATACCGAAACCCAAATTTTGATGGTTTTAGATTATATGCAAATCGTATAGACAAAAAATATGTGATTGATTAATTTTGTAGTCTGACTAGTATAAAGAATTTAGGGCAAGCGTGGACATGCTTTAATTTCTTACTCCTTTTAGTATTGTTGTAATTAGTATTATTTTGGTAAGATATTCTTATTGTATTCATTTCTCGGAAAAAAATTAAAATATAGTAATTTTAATAAAAAATTATGAAAATATTGTAATTTCCAAACTATTTACAATTGTATAGTAATCAATCACATCACGTCCTCTTTGCACGTAACTCAGCAGGTGGTGACACGTGTCATTTTGAGACACTAGTCATTTTGCGGAGCAATGTATGTAAACTTTTGAAGGTCATAACTTTTGATTGGAGTGTCTGATTGAGACAAAACTGGTGGCCACGTGCTCGAAATTGAGAGGAGAAGATTTAAGTAAGTCCCTAAGGACTTGGTCATATTTTTTTCCCAAAAGATGTTTCTAAGTATCTCAAAATTATGATTTAATCTTCGAACCTTCAAAAAATTTCTTGGTTTCTAATTTTTTATTTATTCAATTAGTGAATTGCATGCTATTTTTATTTTCTTAATTACTTCTCTTAATTTCAAATTCCTTATGTTTAGCTAGCCTTTCTCTCTCTCACTCTCTTTTTCCGTGATGTGTGTGGAAACTGCTTATTGATGATTAATTTCATGCTTTGCAGAACTAGGATGAACTAGGGTTACACTTTTGTGAACTTCACTAAGCCCTAGATAGCTTGGAAGTTTCTTAACACAACCTCAAATTTGAAATGGGAGTTGTTCCAATCTAACAAGATACGTGATGTGGTTTCTACACGTTTGCAAGTATGGTCACTTAGATAATGATTAGACTTAATCATCAATGTTTCTATTAAACCATTATTTCATGTTATTGTTAGGTTAAATTATTATATTTTTCTATTAAATCCAATGATTATGACAATGTTTTTTTTGGGTAAAAAAACCCTAATATTTTTTAAGAAAAATCATGAATTAATTGCGGAGTTAGAGTATCTTTTGCGTAAAGGCATAAATAACAAATTTCATTTTAAACGAAAATGAGTGTCAAGTTAATTTAACACAATGATACTTCTTATAATGGACAAGACTGTTTAAAAAATGATTTCAAGTACAAGGATTAAATTTATAATCAATTAGTGTTATTGTTGCTTTTTTAATTAATTGCGGCTTTTGACTAGAATGTCCGATTAAGTGAAATTAAGAGAAGTAATTTGAAAAATAAAAAATAGCATGCAATTCATTAATTGAATAAATAAAAAATTAGAAACCAAGAAATTTGTTGAAAGTTCGAAGATTAAATCGTAATTTTGAGGTACTTAGAGACATCATATTGGGAAACAAATTTGACCAAGTTCCTTTAGGGACTTGCTTAAATCTTCTTCTCTCAATTTCGAGCGCGTGGCCACCAATTTTGTCTCAATCGGACACTCCAGTCAAAAGTTATGATCTTCCGAAATTTATATACATCGCTCCGCAAAATGACATGTGTCTCAAAATGACACGTGTCACCACCTGGTGAGTCACGTCCAGGGAGGACGTGATTGAACACGTATAGGGACAACGTGATTGATTGATATACAATTATAAATAGTGTGGAAACTACAATGTAATTTTTTTATTAAAATTACTATATTTTAATTTTTTTTCCCTTCATTTCTCACACATATTTAGTTTTTGTTGAAAATGTTGTTTATGCATCTAGTGTTTAGTTTTTTATTTTTATTTTTTAGGTGTAAAATGACATTTAAGATGATATAGTTTTAAAGTCACTGAAATAATTTATTTAAATTATAATAATTGAATTTGATTTTGTTTAACTTTCTAAAAGATAAAATTATTCATTAAATCATCATATTAATTTATATTTAATATTTCTAATCGATGAATTAAAGTCAATATAGTCAAATTTTATTAAAACATTATTAACTTTAGTGACAAAATTACAATTTTATTTTTATAAATATTTTTTAACATTTACAATATTATATAATAGACTGAAATTTGGTTAGAAAAGGCTAATTAATGAGAACAATAGATTTACCAAAAAAAATGAGAATAATAGAATAATTAATAATTAAGAGACAAAGTCATGATAATGAGATAAAGGAGTTGTTTTTTCAAAATTATTTCCCTTGGTATTATCCAAGAGGTAGCTAAAACCTTATTTTTTAATCATTTTTATTTGTAACAAAAAACATTAATGAACAATAATATTGTAAAGGTCTTAAACAAGGCTTTTTATTAATAATTTCTGGAAGAAGAGAGGGGGGTTTATTTTTAGTTTTACTTTATTTAATTCAAAATGTTGATAAGGATATAAAAGGCGAAATGAAGGGAGGTTTGTTCTGAAACCCCTCTCAAAATTTTCCGTAATATTGGAAACATTCAGAGAAGAAAAAAATGTGAATTATCATTTTTTTAAATTAAATTTTTGAAATATCATTTTAAATCTTATCTTTTTTAAAAAATATATAAAAATACAAAACTAATAACCAATAAAGTGATCTATATATAAAATTCATTTTAAGGTAGATAAGTTATATCTATTTTAGGGATCTAGATTTTTTTGAAGTATCACATATTGACATTAATTGTATCATAGACTTAGATGTTTTTTTGGCCTTCTACTAAATATATAAGCAGTTAACAAGTGCCATATAAATAGTAAGGACTAAAAATAAATTTGAACGATAAAAATCATTTTTTTTATAAGGACTAAAATTAAAATTTATTAATTAACATAAACTAAAAACATATTTAACTCAAACTCACGTCTGATTGTTAATATAAATTAAATTCATTTTAATTAATCTATGACGTATATCTTCTCAACTAGTAAGTAGTATATAGACTGATCTTCCACGTGTATGCAGTATGCCAAAGAAAAAAAATGCCATAAGTATACTCTTTTGGCTAAAATAAACATCAATCTTCCATTTATTCTTTAAATTAAATATCTTAAAAAGTCAGTTACCTACCCTAACCTTCCAACTTCCAAGCTTGTAATATTCTATACCTTTTGCAATAAACCTCACATGATATATATACCCCCATTCTGAGGTTATTTATGCAACAACTATGGGTAGATATAAAAGGATCGGCGTTGACGTCAGTAATATGATCTTAAGATAATTGGAGTATAAGACAAGATCACAAGATGCCACGATAATTCACAAAAACGTGAACGAACAAACGAAACCATGCACTCGTCGCTGCCTTAATTGGTAATTATATAATCTTTGATTGATTATTATGTAGTTATTTTTGCATCAAATTTTATCCACATAGTATCTCTCTAATTACTAACCTCATTATTTGGTACGCGTAAATGCCCAGTGCAATTAATAAATACCTTCAGTTGTTTACTTATCCGATACTGGTGGCACTTTATTACACTGGTTGGATTTGCATTAATTAATTATGTTCTTCTGGTGGTGACAACTAAATACTTTTTGTGTCATATATGCGCATTGCAATTTGCAACATATCCACTTAGACTTCAGATCCAGCATGAAAAGCTGTGCATGTCCTGCTAGTATTTCTCAATTTATCTGTGTATAATTTTCATTTTCATTTCAGTTTCTCCCAAATAACACAATGCATGTCAGCAATTTTACATATGAAACTTGGACAATGCTTATCCAACACTTTCTGGGTAACATGGGGTTCCCCTTGTGGGACCAGGGTTTGTGTTGAGTGAGATTTCTTCGTTATTTATTTATTTTTTTTTTTTTTTATAGTTTATACCCCTATTGATGACTTGACTCCAGATATTGTAAAAAGAAGAAATTAAAGGAATATTCCTGAAGAAGCTTCCATTAAATAATGTTTTCATTTAACAGAATTCACATTAACCCCTCCTAGTAGCCTCTAATAATCCAAATCGAGGCATCTTTTGCAAGCAATAATTAAAAGTAAAAGTTCTAAACATTGTTGATGGCTTATGTCATTTGCAAAGTTTGCTTTTTGGATCGATGGTCTTCATTTATAGTCACCGTTCCCTTTTTAGTGTCTCATCCCCACCTTTGGTTATTGGCATTATTAGTATTATTACCATTATCACTGTTGTTCTTTTATCATTGAGATCATTTTAAGTAAAGATTGTAATACTGATCGCCAAGCTCATAAATCACGTTGTGTCTGGAATCTTCAATTTTCCTTCTAACAAGTGGATCGATCCATGATAGTCTTTTCGTTATGTACTACCGTGAAAAATTCCTTTAAACTGAAAAAAACAAATAGGTATTCACTTTTTTTTAAAAAAATTAATGTTAAAATTATAATATACTCTAAATTAATTCTTTTAGTTTGGCTCAGAAAAAAAAATGTTATGATCGTTGATCTTATCTTCCATTCCGGCCAATCATTTTTTCAATAGTGTTTCCTTCACGTGTATTTCTTAGTCAAGTGTGGTTAATTTTGATTACCTTGGAGGATTCCAAGGACATGCCATAATTCTTTGTACCATTTGAGACTACTAGATGAACCGACATATAATTATTTTGGCTTAAACAGTAATCGAGTTAAGATCTTGATTATTCAATGGAGTTAACTATTCCAACTTTTTAGAAATATAATTTTGTTAGTTCATAATAGCCGCAATTAGTTATTTCGTACCACTAAAATACTGTAATTCTTTGTTGTTGTTGTTGTACTTTTTTTTTTTTTTTTTCTTGTGAGTGAAAGTGGATGGGAAGGGTAAGTGATTGTGAATTTAGTTACTGAGTTGGAAGTTAGCGTTACAGCTGCAGTCTGCAGATACCTTCCCTCATAATGTGGCTTTCCCATGTTAGGTGCCTTCTAGATTTCCTTGAAAGTACAAAAGTGCCTCACTTAATTCACGTTCTTGGCTTTTATGTGCTGCATTTTGTTAAATGCTGAGCCTTCAAGAGGGTTCCATCCAATAAGACCAACCACGAATCTGGGCAGCAAGTGTTTTACATGACTCTCCATATCTGAGTCTTTTTTTCGCTTTAGTCTTTACCATGATGTGTGCTACAAAAGATTGATGAAGTTGTTGGTGTCTTGAGTACATCTTTGCTCAGTGTATACCTATATTATATATATATATATAAACTCTCTCTCTCTCACACACATACACACACACACACACAGTAACATACTTGTGTTGTTCTGGTGTGAAGTGTGAAAGTGTGGAATCTGGGTCCAATTCACCATAGTGTGGAAATGGCTCCAAGGTTGGACTTTTCCAATTGGTGGACCAAGGATACACAGCAGGGAACACCAGTGATGGTGAAAATGGAGAACCCCACTTTCTCTGTTGTAGAGATCAATGGTGCTGATGCTGCATTCAGGCCAGTGGAGAAAAGCCGTGGCAAGAATGCTAAACAAGTCACTTGGGTGTTGCTTCTCAGGGCTCACCGTGCTGTTGGCTGTGTCACATGGCTCGCCACCGTGCTTTGGGTGTTGCTCGGAGCCATTAAGAAGAGGTTGATTCATGGACAAGGTGTGTCTGTCGAGAGTGAGAGTGACAAGTTGGAAAAGGGAAAGTTGCTGTTTAGAGTCATTAGAGTGTTCCTTGTGACTTCATTGGCGGTTTTGGCCTTTGAGGTTGTTGCTTACCTTCAAGGTTGGCATTTTGGGAACCCCAATTTGCACATTCCTCGTACCTCTGATTTGGAAGGCTTGCTCCACTTGGCTTATGTTGCTTGGTTAACGTTTCGTGCCCAGTACATTGCTCCTCCTATACAGGCACTTTCCAAGTTTTGTGTTGTTTTGTTTCTTATCCAGTCTGTGGATCGCATGCTCCATTGCTTGGGGTGCTTTTGGATCAAATACAGGAAGGTTAAGCCTAGGATTGAAGGGGATCCGTTCCAGAGCGACGATGTTGAAGGATCTGCAAGCTATTATCCCATGGTTCTGATTCAAATTCCAATGTGCAATGAGAGGGAGGTATGAATGACACCAAACTTGTTGATTCCAACTGTGCTAACTCAAGCTGTTTGTATCTAGTATTTGAGCTAGAAGCAAACTTCAATGTATTAATTTTAGCTTGTTTTTATGTAGCTAAGAATAGATTTTGCAAACGTCATAAGAAGGTAGAACTTAGAATGTTCGGATTATCTATTTTGCAATGCTTAAGAATTAGAAGAATGCACGTAATAAAAGAAAAGGGAAATAGGAGGGAAGTAAATTTATACTCTGGCATCCAGACATCTAGTTCCATCTAGGTTGATACAGCATTGTAATCATTATTTTGGTTTCAATGATACACAGCTTCTTGGTAATTGAGAAGGGAGCAGTCTCCTCATGATGTTGTATCGTGTGGAGTAATTTTTAACTCTTGTAATCAATGGCAACACATAAAGTTCACTTGACAAACATATACTTTTCTCACTTTGCACGCACTGGATTATGCAGGTGTATGATCAGTCCATTTCTGCAGTCTGCGGCATTGATTGGCCAAGGGATCGTTTACTGATTCAAGTACTTGATGATTCTGATGATGAGAGCATACAGTGGTTAATTAAGGCAGAGGTCTCTAAATGGAGCCAAAAGGGAATCAATATAATATATAGGCATCGCTTAGTCAGGACTGGATATAAAGCGGGAAATCTTAATTCTGCAATGAACTGTGACTATGTGAAAGACTATGAGTTTGTTGCAATTTTTGATGCAGACTTTCAACCAAATCCTGATTTTCTTAAGCAAACTGTGCCACATTTCAAGGTTGAGTGAAGAGCATCAAACATATTCAGTAAAAATTATTGGAAAACATGTTTAACACATTTTAATATCTGCAAATGCTTTTTTTCTTTCATTACAGGACAATCCCAAACTAGGTTTGGTCCAAGCAAGGTGGTCTTTTGTGAACAAGGATGAGAATTTGTTGACTCGTCTCCAAAATATTAACTTATGCTTCCATTTTGAGGTAGAACAGCAGGTCAATGGGATATTTCTCAATTTTTTTGGTTTCAATGGAACTGCTGGTGTTTGGAGAATCAAGGCCCTGGAAGAGTCCGGGGGATGGTTAGAGAGGACAACTGTAGAAGATATGGACATTGCTGTCCGAGCTCATCTCAATGGTTGGAAATTTATCTTCCTAAATGATGTAAAGGTATAAATGAGAATTTTCCATCCATTTCTCCTTTCTTTTGCAAGTAGATGTACTTGTAGAGTAGTAGTATTCTTGTATATGCTTAATATGACTAGTTATGTCACCTTTTTTGAACTGTGACTTATATGTTCATCTCATATCCCTGAAGTACTCTTGAATTTCTTAAATTTGTAAATTTTCAGGTACCTTGTGAAGTTCCTGAATCATATGAAGCTTATAGGAAGCAGCAACACCGTTGGCATTCAGGTCCTATGCAACTTTTTAGGTTGTGTCTTCCAGCAATTTTGAGATCTAAGGTATATCTGATACTCGGCTTGAAGTAATAATTAGATTAGTGACCGAAGAAAAGCATATTCTGATAAGTTGCAAGTATTGCTTATAATATGCGCTTAAAATTCTCTATCACCGCAGGTGTCTCCATGGAAAAAAGCAAACTTAATACTGCTATTTTTTCTACTGAGGAAACTGATCCTTCCCTTTTACTCCTTCACCTTATTTTGCATAATTCTTCCTCTAACCATGTTTGTACCAGAGGCAGAGCTTCCATTGTGGGTGATATGCTATGTGCCTGTATTTATGTCACTCCTTAATATTCTACCTGCTCCAAAATCTTTTCCTTTCATTGTTCCCTACCTCCTTTTTGAAAACACCATGTCCGTCACAAAATTCAATGCAATGGTATCTGGTCTCTTCCAATTGGGCAGCTCTTATGAATGGGTTGTCACCAAGAAAGCCGGCAGGTCATCAGAGTCTGATTTACTGGCTGCTGCAGAAAGGGAAGCCAAGTCAATAGAGCAAAAGATTCATAGAGGAGCTTCTGACAGTGACCTTATTGAGTCACACCAATTGAAGGAACAAAAAGAAGCAGCTCCAGCAAAAGTTAAGAAATCTAACAAGATATATACAAAAGAGCTGACTTTGGCGTTCCTCCTTCTCACCGCTTCTGTCAGGAGTCTGTTATCTGCACAAGGAGTTCACTTCTACTTTCTACTTTTCCAAGGGGTGACCTTCCTCCTTGTGGGGCTTGATTTGATTGGAGAGCAGATGAGCTAGTTTTCATTCAAAAAATCATAAGAGATGATGAATGGAAAACAACACCAACTGATTTATCAGCCAAGTTGCATTCCAGCAACAAATTGAAACAATGAAGTATAGTTAAACCCTTTCTTTCATTCTAAAATTTGCAGTAGAGGTCTAGCCAACACATAATTATTGATTGCAAGTACCAAAACAAGGTTTCTCTGTAATCCAACTCTATATCCATTTTGCATTCACACGATTCATCCCAAGTATTCCTTAAAGGGAACTGCTCATTGTACTCTTACAGGTATTGAATTCTTCTTTACTGGTATTGGAAGTGTATAAAATCTTCAGTTTTCTTCATTGTGTTCTTGGGATTCGGATTTCTAATTCCAAATGTCTGAGTTGAGTGGAGTGCATCTTGCTTGATGTGTCTTGAATCATAGGTGCCTTCATGGTAAATAGGGTTATTTTTCTGTACATTCATTGTTATCTAATTTAAACAATAAATTTTATTCCCCTTACTCTCTCTTTCTCCCTTTGTTCTTGTTGTTACTTGGGTAATTTATTTGTGTTTTAATTGCATGACTATGGTTAGGTAAACAATAAAATGGTGTCGGCAGGCAAATAGTAGAGACAAGCTTAAGTGGCTTGATCATTTTCCGATGTGGTCCCTGAAATGGTTTTGTGTTCTTAAAAGTTAAAACTGATTTCTATTATGTAAGATTAACATCACTGACCCAAAATGCTTAATGGTACTGAGTCTGTTGACGCCACAGCTTATCCCACCTGCTATTAGCAAGCAAGTACGAAATATGCCCATTTCTTTGGATGGATATGTCGGACATCATACTGAACACCACCCCATATAAAGTGCTGAAAAATAATAATATACTTTTTGCCTGCACAATTGTACTATTGGTGTGCCAACCTCAACTGTGAAATCCTTTTAATATGAATATAACATGAAAAAAGTTTAGGATAATGTTTTAAGTCATCAAAGTTGTCTTCAAAGTGCGTCCAAAAGAAATTGTATATTTAAATTACAATTAAAAAAAAAACTTAATAATAAGCAAGAACCAGAACTATGTGGCAATACATGAACAAGTAGGAAAATATACAAGCAAGGACAATGTTGCAGTGTAATATACAAGTGGTGTATGTCAAGTAATTGTAATATACAAGATGAAAATCAATTTTTGTAAAGGAGCTGTACCGAGATGCAAACACACGAAAACAACTTCTTGCTATGCCTTTTACCATCAACTATGTTAACTGCTGTGGTATCAAACTTCATAAAGCAAGTAGTAAAGTATAGGCAAAGAGCTGTACCACCTCAAAAAAAGTTCAGGCCAAGAGAAAACCAGAAAGCTTCTCCACAAATAATGCACACATATTATAGGTATAATCCTCTATTATTTGTATGAGGAATACTACTTTTAAATCTTGAAGATAGCAATGGAACTTTAGACATTGGCCATTGACAGTATTAGCTGTATCAGATTCAGATACTTCATATTGCAGTGCTGAACTGCTTATCTAATCATCATCAGGCTCTACTGAAAAGTCTGGCTCTTCAGGCTTTTGAAACTTGGGCAACTCTACATCCTTAATCTTCTGAACCCCTCTCCTTGTGTTTGCAGCAAATCTTGAAGCAAGTATAGTGACACCTAGGTTCTGTTTCACTTGTGCAGTGTTTGAAGTCACTGCACTGTGCTCTTCTTCCCTGTGTTCCATTTCATCCCCAACTTGTTCGTCGTGATTGAAGGACTGGCTTTCCCTCAAGCTAAGGCTCTTTGCCAGCATTCTCTTCTTGAACCGGCGCCACGCAGCCTGAATGAAGCACGCTGCCCATGTCCTCCAATGGTGAGAGTAGAAACGGAAAGTGTGCTGCAACTTCTTGCTGTGGAGACGTCGGAACTGGTTGGCCACAAATTTAAGATCTTCTGCTCTTAGTGCAAAGGCTTCCACTTCCACAAAGGCCTTAACTGTTCTTGTAGAAGAAGGCAAGTTGAGAGTGGATTTTGGAAGCAATGCCCAAGCAAGTAACTCTTCTCCACAGAAATCACCAGGCCTCAAAGTAATGGAGTTGAAGAAACCAGTTCTGCCTCCATTTGTGGTTGAGCTTTCAAGTCTCCCTCTGATGATGAAAAGCATCTCTGTAACCGGGTCTCCTTCTCTTACTATGTACGTGCCTTGAGTACTCAATGATGATACCAATCTCTCACATATTGCATCAAGTAGCTGATCATCCATTTGTGAGAAAAAGGGAACCTGCAGTTGGTGGTAAAGAAGCCATTACATGATGTATATGAATTGCAGAAAATAATAGATGTACTGTCAAAGATTTTTACACTATCATCTAATCAGAAATAGTTATGCATAATAAGTGTATTAATTTTACAAAAAAAACTATTAAGAGTGTAAAATACATAGAAATTAAACTACAAGAAACTATTGTAGTGGATATGCATGGAGGGAATTTAATTATTGAACATTTGTTCATGTCAAAAGAGAATAGTTTGATACATGAACATTTGTTATGAGGAACTTACACGTCTAACAAGGTCCAAGCAAAGGTGGCGTTGGATATCTCTACGTAGGTCAGTAGGAAGGCCACGTAGGATTGTTTCTTCATCAACCCCGCTAGTTGCAAGCCACTTGTACTGAACAAATCTTCGGACACGCTCTCTGAGATTTTGTGGGAGCTGGCGATGGCTCATCCACTCTTCAGTGTCACGTCGCTTGAGCCTCCACTCTTCAAGCCTCACAGTAATGGATTGCAAATAGGTCTGCATTGAATTCAACATGCTTAGGTGTTTCACCAAATTATATACTAAGTTCTGACAAGGTTCTAGTCAACAATGCCATATAACAAAAGTTGAAAAGTTCGACAACATAGTGCTTAAGAAGATAGTTATAGATGATACCCTCCAGAAATGTTTTCAGCAGAAAAAAAGTTACACCTAAGGAAGATTATACACACATAAATATTAAAGAGAAAACCTTCAATTAATTCAAGTTATGTGTGTCACCACATCAGAACTTCAAAAACTTTGTCAAATTAATCCCTCTGATATTTAAAATCTAATCTATCATCGAATTAATTTCTCAGAGATCTAAAATACACCATATAATTAAGACTAAAGTGATAACAAACAGAATTATTGAGAGACTGATTTAGTGAAAAATCAAATTTCACACAATCGAATTTGACATCAAATCCAACACAAAACCATAAGATGTTAAGTATATAGGTCTTTCTCATTTATAAGATGTTCAAATTGTTTATTTCATCCAATGTGAGACTTCTTCCCTCATATTTGTCATTCCAATAATTTCTCTCTCACTTGTGAGTTTCTTTTATAGTTGGAATGACAAGTGTAAGTGAAGCATCCAATCATTGAATAAGAATAGACAAATTGCTCTATAAGTGAAAAATACCCATACACCTTATATCGTTGTTGTGGTGTCAAGTTGTGTAATAACTTATGTCCCCGGAGGATCTCCGATAAAAGCAACAGAAATTAATGTTGTAAATAACATTCTTTTGAAATTAGAGTTTCGAGGGTTCGAAAATACTAATTACCTGCATGTTACCAATTAAGTGGGCAAACAGAACCAGACCCAGAATAGCTATGAGTATTGCAAATGCAGTTTCCCAAACGAATGTGCTTGTAGTCAAAGTCTGGCCATAGGAACTGAAAATACAGAATCGAAAAGATTAATCAAATGTGAACAAATAAAGAATCAGTGAAGATAGACATGTGATGTTCAACAGAAGTTCATGTTAGATATTCATCTGTAAGGAAAGATAATTGAGTATTCAGACTGAAGAACCAAAGCTTTTGCTTCTAATGAGAGAAAAAATCTTGCTTGGCCTTATTTTTTGTTAAAAAAAAAAAAAAAACTCTTTCAGCCAAAGCAGGCATGGTTAAAAATAGTTCTAGAACCAAACCTTAAGTTCTGCAAGCCCCACCACAGACAATAGAGATACTTCTCTACAAATGCAGAGGAGACAACATTATTTTCCACTGCATTTCCGAAAATTCCATAGTTGAAACTGGTGCTACTTTCGGGATTGCAGTTACCAAACACAGAAGTAGTGTTTACCCACGTCATGCGATCATCGTGGTTTAAAGTACTGCAATCTAAGTACTTAAGAGCACATTTCACAGGGAGGCTTTCATTTCTGCATTCAGATTTCCAGCAAGTAGCATGCCTTTCAATTGATAACAAGTACCAGGATGCACCCAAAACCTACAAAAGTAATAAACATTTAAAAATCCGAGAGATAGTAACTAATTTTGAATTATGAAAGGCGAATTGTGGTTGAAGAAAACATACATGACTAGCTAACATGTAAAGTAGAAGATTGTAAGCAGCTCCAGCCCAAGCTGTCTTTGTAACCACACCAGTGGCTTTAATAATCTGAGAGCTTAATGGGAAAATCATATATAATCTGGGGACATATTGAAGCAGAACTATCAGTACAAGTGCATTGTTGGTATGATCAGCATGGGAGCTTCTAATTGCTGGCATAATAAACCAAATCACAATCTGCAAACAAAGAAAAGACAACATGTAATTTAACATCACCAAATTCAAACATTGGCAAACTTCCAAGGACAAAAAATAAAGACAAAACAAAATCAGCAGGGAAATCTATATAGGAACATTTGACACCATATTAAACTCAAAACCTTTAAGAACGAAAATTGAGTCTTCATCAATTATAGTATGTTACTCAACATGTTCATATCTATTCAATGTGGGACTTGTTACTTACGCTTGCACTGCAATTGTTTCTATTTCTTATGCATTAAACATAGACAAAATGAGAGAATTAAGGCCGAAGCATTTGTGATACCTGGGGAAGAGGCAATGTAGCAACAAGATCTAGGAAGAACTCTGATCTCAAATACCGCCTTGCAATCAGCCTAGGATCCATAACAAGCTCACCCCTACCAAAAACCCTTGAACTTGGAGACACATAGGCAGTTCTGAACTTGATGGCCATGTTGAGCAGATAGAAAACATCAGCAAATGTCCGGAAACATGTCACAACAATTCCTAAATTCAAATCAGTGGCCATACACGATGACTTGCCATCATTTGCTACTGAGGGGAGGTAGAAAAAGAGTGGATCAACAAAAAGTGCTAGAATGCAAGAAAACAGGAAAGCCCGGTTCCACTCCAAAATGACATCACTGCCAGGATCAAGAATTCTCTTCTTCCATGGCTCATGTTTTTCTGGGAAAACCTTCAACTTTCCAAGCGAGGGAATTTTGATACTCATTCTGTTCTTTTCACCATTACTCATTTTGAATTCTGGGTAGACTTGGAATGCCTTCTCATGGTGTTTGTGAGCATCTATCTTTTCCCAAAGAGGTTCAAGAGTGTGTTTTTCATCATTGGAGAACCTGTGAGTTTTCAACACCACTAACCAAATCTGAGTAAATAAAACTGAATGAAAAAGAAGAAAAAAGTATGAAGGTACTGTATATGGTAGCGAGTTTACCTGACTAGCTTCTCATTTTTTAGCTCCATTGTTATGATTTATGATGAACTATTGACAAATGTTAACACATATACTACTTTTAATAAGGAGTGCATTGCATTGCAAGTTGCAACATGGCAATGAAGAAAAGCAAACTCTATTGGCTCTGGTGTTCCCTATTGAACATTACTTCTTCAATTCTCTGATCAATGAAACGTGTTTTTTACTTCTTCTGCAACCAAAATGAGCTTTTGAAGAAAAGGGAAAAGTTGTGTAGTGTGGAGGAGTGATAAGCTTTGATTGAATTCAACGCTTAAAGATGCGGTTTTGGATTTGGACAAAATGGGTTTGACTTGGTTTCTTCCGTGGACAACGGAAGAGTAACCACCAAAACGGCCTCGCATGAACACAGCTCAGATATGAAGCAGTATACTATAATGCACATCGGACAAGTGTAAACGTGGGAAGTGGGAACCATGACAAAACTATATACACATATAGCTAAAAAACACCAACTTGCATTTTTTTTATTAAGAAAGTTTCATTTAGGAAATGAATATGCTACCAAATTATAATTTTGGTTTTTGATATATTTTTTCTTAAATAAATAAGTGTATTACTTTTTACTTTAGAAAGAGTATGTTGATATATTACACTTTTGATTTTTTTTAAAACATTCCCATTAAATAATATTGACAAAGTTAGAAGAGGTAATCTTCAAACATTAAGATTAAAATACGTAAATCATGATATGATTTTTTTTTACGTTTGACTGTCTGTTTGTTCATTTTACATATATATATTCACCATTCGTAGCCAATAGTTGTAATGCGATTTGTAGATTTTAATTTTGATAATTTATAATAGAATTTAATATTAATATTTATTTTCTTACTTTTACAAAAATCTCACTTTATAAACTGCCAATAAAGGTAAAAGAAGAATGGGTTAATTATGTTTGTGATCTTTAAATTTTTTTTAGTTTTTACTTTATGTTCTGAATTAAATTTTGACTAGTTTTAATACTTAATGTCTCAGTCCGTTTATGTTTTTATTTCCTACCGTGAAATGTGTTGTTAAACGATGATGTGGCGATGGGAGCGAGTGGGACACGTGTTAAATAAACCACCAGAAAATGTACTTGTTTAAATGTTGTTAAACAATTGTGGCGGCTAAATTGTTTCTTATAACTCTTAAACATGACTCCTCACCAATGAGGCCGTGATTAACACCACCCTCGACATCACCAGCCTTCACGACACCGATAGGGCCACCGGGCTGCTTAAGTGCAATGAGATTAGGGAGATCAAGATTATAGATTGGTTGGATAAATTAGTAGCAAAGGTTGTTTGTTTTCTTCAATTGATCGGTTGGGGGTTGGGTTTGCTTGCTTGGTTATTGGTGGGAGAAGGATGCAAATTTGTGATTAGTAGAATTTGAGGTTTTGTAGCTGGGTTTGCCTTTAGTAATTTGTGTGTGGGTTTTCCTCGAAAGAACACCAAATTAATTTGTACTTTGTCTTTAGTAATTTTTTGACGGTTTAAACCGCCAGAAAGAAAGAAAAACAAAAAATATAATAAAATTAAAAAGTAATTCTAGGTCATCAATTAACAGTAAATTTTGAGCACACGGATTAAAATTAGTCAAAATTTAATTCAGAAGGACTAAAAGTGAAATTTCAAAAAAAATTTAAGAATAAAAATTGTTATACCCAAGATATACAGTACACTCTTTAGCTTCAATTTATTTTGCACATTCATCCATAGATAGTTTTATTTGTTTGCTTCTTGGAATATTCCCCATAGATGTATCAGGCCAAATAACACTTACGATCTATACTTAGCTAGTTCATCAGGGCATCTATAGATATTTATGGAGAAATTTAAGCGTCAAAAAGATTGTAGATTCAAATTTATATATACTTTTATTGTACCCAAAAATATATATTGATAATTTTTACCGCTAAGAAAATGCCATTTTCAATTTTTTTAAATAAATAAATAAATATGCTTTTTTTGTAAAGAGAGAGAGAAATGAACATGTTTTTCATGAAGTTTAATGGTTGTTTTCTAAGAAAAGAAACTGAAATGGGAAATAGGTGGAAGCCGGCTAAAATAATGTATAAATCTTGTGGCCTGCACTGCTGCACAAAGAGGTAGACGTTGACCCTTCACTTCATATGAAGCAACCATTACATAATTGAGCAAATTGACAATTAATAATTAACTAATATTATGTTGCTTCATGTGTAACTGAATTCAGATTCTTTAATCAAGAAAGTCTTGCAACCTTTCCTGTAAAAAAAAAAAAAGTCTTGCAAGATAATTGAACAAATGCGTGAATTGTTATAAATATGATATTTGTCTTTTCAAGAATGAAAAATCAATTTTTCAAGTAGAATATCATATTTGAGTATTATAAATAAAGATTAATAAAAAATTATAACAAAAATTTTCGGTCAAATTATTTGATATATAAAATTAATGATGATTTATACCGGAATCTTAAAGATTATCTTCAAAATAATTAAAACTATGAGAACAGATAAATCATGAAAGTAGTAAAATAATCAGATATAGTTGAGTGGGTTCACTCAGCTTTTGCTAAACCTCAATCAACGGCGGCAGGAATGTGAGTGTGACCAATTTGCTCGCTAGACGTGCAAAAAACTACTGGCCTACTGGGCATAGGGGTGCTGAGAATGAATAGTCGAATTCCTTTTTTTCAATCGAACCAGTGCTGTTCCTCCTTCACTTTTTAGATCTTTTATCTTTAGGCTGAAATCCATTGGCATTAATTATTATCTAATGGAAAAAGAAAAGAAAAATCTATTGTTGATGGGTGTTATCTCGACTCTCTAAAGCGATGTTTGGATCAGTAATGGTCGATATTATTGGTGAAATGCTTGGTACTTGCTAGTCACAAAAGAATGTAGACGTCATTCTACGTGTTAATGGGAGCTGATGCATATCCAACCAACCATTCTTTTCCCATTTAGATTGTATAGTAGGATTTTGTTCAAGATTGATTATGTGTTAGAGTAAAAGCAATAATTTTTTGGTTCTCACAAAGCGAATTCGTGCATTATCTTCCCATGGTGAATACAAACTCACACTTATATTTTGTCAACATGAGATAAAGAGACAAAAAGAGAAGCGAATAAATTAAAATATGAAATGAAAAAAAGTTTTAAAAAAATAATCTTACACTAAATATGTTCTAAACATTTAAAAAAAGTGGAAATTTTGGTTATTAAAAAAGAGTTTAGTTGTTGTACACTATAGAATCATAGTAAATTTTTTTTACATTATCAATCCATTATAATTTGTAATATGTATAACTTTTAAATAATTTGTTATATATATATATATATAAACTTTTAAAATAGTTAATATAAGACTCAAGTTTCTTTATAACTTTTAAGGTAGTTAAAAGTTGATTAATCCTGAGCCGAGCCAGGATCGAACTCTCCACTTTCCTTAAAAAAAAAAGTTGATTAAATTCTTATTTTAAACCCATATTAAGTAGCCGCCGCTATTAGGCGCATCAAACACGGACAGAAGTAAGGCTCATGCTAGAGATTCAAAGAATATGCTAATGCAGACTTGAAGAGTGATTAGCGGAAAGCCTTTTCCATTATTTTATGGACAAAATTGCCCACTGCCGAATTGCAAAACTACATGGTAATGTGGTATATATCCTTTCTTTTCTTTCTTCTTCACCCCGTGAGTTTTACAACACTGTCGGAGTGCAAATTGCTAGTAGGAACATGTGCAGAACACAGGAAGCACTCACGTGGTCCACATATTAGTTGCAGTAGCACAAAACTCATAGACACAAATACATTATGTCATAGATGTGTTGCTAGCCATAACCCTCCAAAGCAACCATTCCTCTGTTCCCATTTTAATTCTTTGTACATTAAATCAATGCAGAAGTAGTTAAAAAACAAATAACGACATTTTACTTCATTAAAAAAATGCTTCAAAACATAACATCGAAGTTAATAAAAGCATAAGTGCACAACCAGGAGGTCTCCTTGCAAACCACATGCTACAAGATACCATTGATGGAATTTAACTATAGTTTAATCTAAACAAGTATCAAGTAAAAAAGGGACACTGTAGAAGGAAGATTCTACACATAAATTCAAACTTTCTGAAAACTTGTGAACGGGTAAGGAAAATCGGAAAGCTGACTAGTCTATTTAAGAAATGATACTGCTTGACTGTGTAATCCGGTGTATTGTAGCTAATCTACAGGCCTAGAAAGCATCACCAACATCCTCTCTAGGAATTATTGAGCTTCAGTCAACTAATTTTCGGTTCTGAATCCTGTCAAACACGTATAGTGTTTCTCTCTATAGTGAAAGAGACAAATAAATTAATAACTATCATACCAAGCAATTCATAATTCTGTTTTATCTTCTTTATTCTCCACTACAATATTAGAAAGAGAGAAAACACATTCTGAATTACGCCCAGACATAGCCTTCTCCTCATATTTGATTATCCGTAGCTACAGCGGATACCTCCAACCCCAACTCCATCAAGAAAGAAAAATTGGCATCTTTAGAGAAATATGTGCATTCTATGTGAAGTATTGTCACCATTCACACTGTAATATGTTAAAAGACTTAAAGATTCTTGTTCTTTCTTTCAATTTGTAAATGCAAAATTATCAAGTAATGCTTCTGCTACCTCCATATAACTCTGAAAACATGGAATTCATCTTCTAAATCTCCCTTGATAACTTCTAAATCCAAGTTACCAACATGCACACTATTTCATCCTTTCACAAAAAATCATATTTTAAACGACTTTGGGTTGGGGAAAAGGAAACTGGACGAGAAGAGAAGATAAATCAGAAGCTGAACTAGGATTTGAACTAAGTAACCCCATCAGTCTCATTCAGTGTTTCTAGTATGGTACAAAAAATGAAGGAACAAATCTTCTTGCAGAAGCCAAGTTTAATTAAACCAAGGTCATCTACCTACTTTGCTTTGAGGTGTTGAGACCTAAAACAATGTAACAGGAAAGACAAGAAAACTAGATGAAAGATGCAGAGATGAAAAGTATTCGTAACAAATGAGGAAGGAGGAAAGACTGTAACAACAGCTGTTGAGTTGGGGGCACTGCACAGATAAGTGAAGTTGAAGAAGTATTACGCTGATCAGCTGATGGGTGTTTAGTCCCTCACCAAAGCCCACATCGAGCAATGTACTAAGTTGAAGTATGTTGTGTGCTATAAAAGGAAAGAGCTAGTTCACTAGCAAGGCACGGAGCCGTGTGATAAGTACATAGCGAACTATTCTTTCGCCTTTTACTAAAGAATACCGTGTACTTGTCACTTAAAGCGGCATACGCCAGTTTTTGGGAAAGGGTCTTCGTCAGAGGACCCTACAATCTTAGTTTAACGTTCTGAGCTTTTATGCTTGCATAACTATTGTTAAATTTCAATTTTTTTGTTGACGTCATGGTTCATGGTGTTGGGTTTGCATTAAGTAAGACTTATAGGCCTAATTATTGTTAGCAAATGTTAGTGGTGTGCTCAAATATAGATTAAGATTGTACACATTTAGTCTATCTGTAGAGTTTTTCAAAACTACAAATGCAAGCAAATTGGCTCTGGCTCCACTTTGGTACCTATGAAGCAGTAACTCGAAAAGCAGGAAGCCCAACCTGTTAATATTATGTTAGATTGTGTAACTCTGTCCTTTGACCTGATCCTTGTGTACTCATTTCTCTGACCAATCACTTGAGGAATAATTTTAATGTCTAACTTTAGGGAGGAAATGAAATAATGGAAATTTATAACTGCCAGACTAATATAATAGAATAAAAATACAATGATGCCACAAATTTTTATCCTGACTGTTATAAATTTCTATTATTCTATTATAAATTAATAAGATAAAAATTGAAAAGTTTGCTTCTATTTTTTCTTAATCCTGAAGTATTTAAATTTGCTTCATGTCTGTTTCTATAACATTTTATGTTATCAATCTTCTGTTTTCTTTTCTGACTCTTTCCAGTGTTTCACAAAATCACTTCCACTAATTTGAAAGTTGTTATATTATGAACAACATTATTATACCTTGTGCAAAGATGCCACAAACAGAACAAATGTGGAAGGAACTCATTTTTTTTTTATCTATAAGAATTAAATACAGGTATTGGAGGTTTATCATAACTCATGCACATTATTTAATTAAGTGAGCTAAATCTTCTTAGCATGAGAGTTCATTTGTGTTTGTGGCATTCGTATTCAAGGATGTCACGTCTGTAAATAAACCTGTTGGATGAATGGAAAGGCTGAGTTTCGCTCAACTGCACGGAAATGTGGATTGCAGACAATCTGAATCCCAAAAAGATAGTTATCCTTGCTTGTTATCAGAACTAAACTTGGACACACTTATTCCGAAGTCCCCATACCGCTTAGATGAGATAACACTCGCTTCAGATTTTACTATAAAAAGTGCATTGTATATTGTGCAGATTCATACCTTTCTCGGCCTTTTGGCTAAGATCAAGTGTAGTATCTGTTCTTATCAGTTTAATATCTGATATGTGGACCATTGGTTCACACGATATTAAATTACCTTTTTTAAAGGGGAGGGTCCATTACAGTAGCTTGCTACTGGGGCTCTCAAGTGTCGTCCATGCGTTGCACTATTGCTTGGGGCCTGGCACACCCTACAATATAGTATAAGTTTGCCTTCTTGGTATATATTTAATAGTTGCTGGGTATTCATTAAATTACGAAGTAAGGCACTGTGATTCAGGAAAATAAAAGGATTGGAATTATTTAAGTGACAGAGTCTTTGAATTTTAAGATTACATTTTTACTCATGATATTTATGTTTTAGCAACAGAATTTGGAATTTTAAATTTAAATGATTAATGTTTTTCTTAAATAACATTTAAATGTATATTCTTAAAAAAATGAGATTTTGGGTTTTTTTTTCTTAGCCTCCAAACTCTAACTCTTGAGAAAAATTGTAATCAATTTGATAAATAAGGGTTCTTTAAAATACTTAATTAAAAATACTCTTACGGTAAAAACGCAAATTTCCATAAATATTTGGACAACCTGAGAATCATGTAAAAAGGAACAAAAGGAGGGTAGGGGTAAATTTTATTTGAGACAAAAGGGTAGAGGGACTTTTGTTGAATTTTATTGAAGTCTGAGAGTTGTCTTTTGTTAAAGATTTTTTTTTGAACCATCTTATAAAAAATTATTGACGATTTCAAAATAATAATGTTCAAAAGAAAACCAAGGTTTAAAAACTGATGAACATGAAGTGACAGCCGTACGAAGAAACATACCAATTACTTAAAGAGAGTGGTAAAAAAGTAACAGCATTTTATTACATTCCAAGAATGATTAGCATTACATGAATAGCATCTTGTGGATCTCTCGGTCACCAAAGTCAACAAAAGCATAACCAGGAGGTCTCCTTGCAACACACTATATAAATAACATCAATCATATAATCTAAGTATAAAGGATACAGAGTAACAAGAATAATCTACAATTATAGATTTAAAATCTCCAAAAAAAAAATTGAACTGGTGAGGAAAATTGAAAAGTTGACAAGTCTATTGGAGAAATGATACTGCTTGATGGCCTAATTCACTAGAATGCAGCAATGCTAACTTAAGGCCTTTAAAGCTAATCAACATCCTCTTTAGTAATTATAAAAGCTTCATTCAACTGAAATTTCTATTCTAAACTCGGTTAAACATGTTTAGTTTTCTCGCTATAAAATAGATCAAAGCCATCCACAAAGTTAATATAATGAAGGAGACAAAGAAAATATAAATTCTCATGGGATGGGACACTACAATATTAGGAGAGAAAACACGTTCAGGTCAGACATAGCCTTTTCAATTTGATGGCCCCATAACTTCAGAGAATACTCCCAATTCATCAACAATAATCGACTTACTCCAATCATAGACATGAAACAAAAGAGTTGGACCCTAAAGACATGCATATTCTATGTGAAGATTATAAGCAAACAAATTGTGAAATATGTTCAAGATTCTCGTTCTTACTTAAAATTTGTAAATATTGTTTTTAAGAGAATGCAACATTATCAAGTAATGCTTCACCTTCACCTACCTTCTTATAACTCCGAAAACATGGAATTCATCCTCAGCATCTTTCTCGGTAACACGTGAATCCAGGTTCCCGATACACACGAGTCATTAGCCTTTCACAATCAATAAAGAACCTGCTTATCACATAGAAGTTAGAATACAAGGTAAATAGCTTGACTTTTTATTAAATTCATACAAAATGGCATGAACTCAGTTTTTTTTTAAGAAAAAAATTGCCATCCACAAAGATCATGAAGGAACAAAGAAAATCGGAAAGACAAGAAAAAATAACCTAGAATTCCAGTAGAGAACAAATTCCAAAAGAATTTAAGGAAATAGAAAATGCATGCAACTTTGAAATTGAATTGAGAACCAAATCGAAGTGAAGAAATCCAAACCATGGAATGAATGAACAGCAAAAAGGCTGGCTGAACAAAAAGAAAATCATATTTTATACGAGTTTGGTTTGGAGAAAAGAAACCAGAAGTGAACAATGAGGTGAAGAAGTAACGAAGAAGAAAGCTTTCGAGGAAGGACCGTGGGTCTGTTGAGGTTGAGGCACCACAGTTGACTTGATAGAACCAAAGCCCACATCGAGAAATACACCAAGTGAAGTAAAGTATTTATCCTATAAAATGACGGAACTTTCACATCAAGAAGGCACGAAGCCGTGCGATAAATGCATAGCGAACTACTCTTTGGCCTTTTACTAAAATTGACCATTTAAATAGCGGGTTCTTGACTGAAAATTGTGTTTTATAAGTGGTGATATATTTTTTTCATTTAACTTAAAGACAATTTCGTTTTATCATTCATCTGCTGTTTCATTGTCTCCAGTCCAGTTTGCAAGTTAGCTCAGGCCAAATTTGCTGGTTAATCTGGTTTCTTTCTCTTTGGAAATGTGACATAATCAGAATGACACAAAATCTAAGTTGTTTGTCCTTGGTCGTAGTCTGAAATTTCATCTTTAAAAGACCTTAATTTTTCCTATTCTTTTTTAGACTTTGCTAAATTTGAATTTAGGGTCTAATTATTAGCAAAACATCAATTCTAGAATAATCTAATTTTTGTTATTCTAAATTGTATATCAAAATGACTTTCCAGTTTCTGTAATGTACAGGTGGTCCATATCCAACTAACCCACTACCCATGAATTGAGCCATGCACCCAGCCACCTTAAGCTCCAAATTCAGCTGCCAATTGAACCTATTAAGAATGAAACCCAAGTTATCATGTATGATTGCACTTGGCACTTTGTCCCTGCTCTGTTCACTGAGTCCAAGATCTTGTAATACTGAGATTACCTACCAGCTTCATTCAAAGTTGGTCATTATCTGCATTAAGCCTTATAAAATCCGTTTCAGTCCAAGCCCAATCCAATACAGCTTAATGTCCTTCATTTGGACCGTTGATGAGCATGTTGAGCTCCGAAATTTCGGTTGTCCTAAGAGACATTGGTGACCTGGTCCAATTGCTTTGGTGGCAAGGGCACCAATTCAACGTTAAAATGTGATAAACTGGCCTTCTGAGTGCAACTAGTTGTGAGGCTCTAGCTATAGTTGAGTGCTTTATTACATGGTACTCACTATCAACCTTATTTTTCTTATGATAGCTAATTAAGCCAAAACAATCCTACATTACTGTATAAGTATTATTAATAGATTTTGGATTTATTCCCATTGCTTAAAATTGTAGTTCAAAATCTTACGATCGAATGATGTTGAAAAAAGGGAGTTTATGTCAACTCCTTAAAAAAAGCAACAGATATTTGTTTGATAGTATTTATTTTAGAGATCACTAATATTTCTTATCAGACAATTTTTCTTGAGTTGAATAAGACTACAATTAATTAAGCTAAAACAATCCCACAATAATTAATTCAGCAGAAAAAAAAGTTATTGAATATTGATTATTTAAATTTTGTATACGGTGGGTGTAATTTAATTCTTCCTTCCTTCCTATATATACATTAGATATGTCAGATCTATTTTATCCAATTGTTTGATAACCTCACTCCTTCCTTCCTTATTATTTTTAATACTAATTTTACGTAATAAAATAAGTAATAAGATAAAACAATCACATTTTATTAATACATCAAATAGCTGGTTAAAACTAAAATATAATGATTTATAATAAGATATGGTTTTTTAAATATCTTGAAATTCAAATTTATTCTATATAAATTTAATACATTTTAACAAAAATAATTAGTCTTATTTCTTCATACAATATTAAAAATGTTACTTTTGGTGAATATAAAAATTAAGAAATATATTAGTTTTTATAAAAATTAAAATAATTTCAAAATATTTTAATTAAAGAATAAAAATATATTTCACTCAGTAATTTATCTTTTACCAAACCCAAGAGTTCCAAAAAAATTAAAAAGAGTACTAAAGGTTAAATCAGTACGCATGTATTTAAATTCATCATCTATAAAAAAAAATCTTCGTGTGTGAAGCCCAGCCTCAAAATCTCTTTTTGGCAGATTAATGCATACGTTAGTATGAGAGATGAAATGGCTGAAAATGGATAACGCATGCTATACAGGTAGTGCTATCGCAGTTGTCATTAATGATTGTGGTCCTTCCCTTCTGTATTGTTTTTTTTGACTGGTTCCTTTATGTATTGTTCCTATCTATTTTTTCAGTACATTGGCTCAATCTGAGTTTGGTTGAAGAAAAAATTTAGAAACATATTTTTTTGTATTAAATAATATTTATTAGAATTTTATTTCTTATTTTCTCATTTTTATCTTTAATTTTATATTTTTAATAAATTTTAATTCATTATCATAAATAATATATTGAAAAATTATGTTAAATACTTAATAAATACTTTAAAGACCGTCTATTGATTCAAGTTTTCATTTTAAGTCTCACCATAATCCCATTGTTTAAGAGGCTCACATGACGGATTATGTGAGAAAAGTGTGCTGCTTTATTCGAATGAGACCCAAGTTTATTATGAGAGTGTTACTTTATACACTATATAAAATTTCTTATACACTATATCCGCACAGTGGAAATCCAAAATTGCCATTTTTAATTATTTTGAAAAACATAAGGCGCTTCCGTATACTGCTGTTCTTATACACTATATCTCTTGGGTTTTTTTTTACTGCTCTTCTCCTCTTCTCCTAAGGCTATTCATTCTCGAAACTGTGGT